>JAQZBX010049070.1:0-14330 GCA_029593785.1 Cabassous unicinctus | reverse complement strand
TGCCTGATATAAGATTCTTGGATGGAACTTTTTCTCTTCCAGTATCCTAAATGTATCATACCACTGTCTTCTTGTCTCCATGGTTTCTGGTGAGAAATCAGCACTTAATCTTATTGGGTATCTCTTACATGTTATGCATTGCTTTTCTTTTGCTGCTCTCAAAATTCTCTTTGTCTTTGTCATTTGACATTCTGATTAGTATGTGTCTTGGAGTTGGTCTATTCGGATTTTTTCAGATGGGAGTATGTCGTGCTTCTTGGACTTGGATATCTATGTCCCTCAATAGGGTTAGGAAATTTTCTACCATTATTTCTTCAAATATTCCTTCTGCCCCTTTTCCCTTCTCTTCTCCTTCTGGGACACGCATGACACATATGTTTGCATGTCTCTTGCTGTCGTTTAGTTCCCTGAGACCTTGTTCAATTTTTTCCAATCTTTTCTTCATCTGTTCTTCTGTATGTTCAATTTCAGATGCTATTTCTTCAATCTCACCAATCCTTTCTTCTGCCTCCTCAAATCCATTACATGATTCCAGTGTATTTTTAATTTCATTTATTGTACCTTTCATAAGATCTGCTATTTTTCTATATATGCTTTCAAATTCTTCTTTGTGTTCATCCAATGTCTTCTTAATATCCTTAATCTCTTTAGCCATCTCATTGAATTTATTAAGGAGATTTGTTTGAACATCTATGATTAGTTGTCTCAACTCCTTTATGTCATCTGGAAGCTTATCTTGTTCCTTTAACTGGGCCATATCTTCCTGTTTCTTGGTGTGGACTATAATTTTTTGTTGGTGTCTTGGCATCTGGCTTACTAGAGTATTTATTCTGGGTGCAGTTTTTCTCTTTAGTTTAGAGCTTCCTACCCTTTCTCCCTTGCTGATTGTGTAGTAGGAGCCAAGGATGTAGTTGGTGCTGTAAGCTGTGGAAGCTCAAGCTGCCCTCATTGCCCCAAGGACCAATGAAGCTTCTCCCAACTTTCTCCTTGCCAGGGGACAGAGCCACAGTTAGAATAATCCAACTCATGCAGGCCTAGACTGTAGTTGCCCAGAGAGACTGATGAAGCTTCTCACCCCTTTCTCCCCTGCCTGGGGTGGGGATGGAGCTGCAGATGTGGGCAGCAATCTATGCAGTGCAGGTCCAAGATGACCGCAGCTGCCCTGGTAGACTTCCGATTATTAAATCTGTGCCAGCTAAATTTACCTGCAGTTACTTGGATAGGCTGGTGCAGGGCCCAACAACTTCCTCCCTGCTAGAGGTGGGGCTGAAGCCTACGCTAGGGCTGCAGGCCAATCTGAGTGAAAGAAACCGTTCTCTGCCATCACTGTAATTTTCAGTCAGCCCGGCTTCCCCTCATGCTGGCGGTAGAGTCAAAACAGCGGCTACCGACCTCCTTCTGACTTGGACAGGCTCAAACTTTAGTGTTCTTAGGATTATACTTTAGCCACCCGAATGTACTAATCAGTAGCTGAAATCGGTGGTCAACCGTCTCTTCCTCCCCTGTTTTTGGGAAATGGAGCTTCCAATTCCTGTCACAGAATAGCTCCTGGGGTAGCTTGCGCTGCCAAAGTAGGATGATCACAGGCCTCTGCAGCATGGCCTGTAGTTTCTTGGAGAGGCTGGCACAGCTCCCCCCAGTTTCCTCCCTGCCCAACGTGGGCTTGGGCTTAGGCTACAGCGGCAATCTGATCTAGATGGAAAAAAGCCAGTCCCTACCAGCACTGTGATTTTCAGTCAGCCCCGCTTCCCCTCGTGTCAGGTGCAGAGTTAAGATGGCGGCTACCGGTCTCTTTCTGACTTGGACAGGTTCAAACTTTAGCTGTTCTTAGGATTATACTTTAGCCCATCTAATTTACTAATTAGTAGCTAAAGATGGTGCCCAACCATCTCTTCCTCCCACGTTTTTGGGAAGTGGAACTTCCAATTCCAGCTACGGAACAGCTCCCAAGGCAGCTTGTGCCTCCAGTGGAGGATGGGAAACGGCCTTCGTGGTGTGGAATGCTCTACTTGTGAATCTTCTCTGCAGATGGGCAGTCTCCTCTTTCCATTCTTTCAAGGATGTTGCAGGATGCACTTCTGGTCTCCTGGAGGCCCCAAACAAGTGCTCTAGATAGCTCTGGGTGATCGCCAACTGCCCCATAGCAAGAGATGATTCTAGGAGTTCTTTACTCTGCCGCCATCTTGCTGGTTGTCCTCCTCTCTGTATACTTTTCTAATACATTTTGCATGTTTTATATACTTTAATCCATTTTACATACACTTTTTGAATACTTTTTTATGTTATAAACGTAGGACTATACATTATAACCTTTTTCATTCCACCACATATCACAGACCTTTTGCCAGGCTAGTAAACTATTAAATATTCTTCTACATTTCTGCCCCTGCCCCCTCCCCTAGGTCCACTTTTTTTGAGAGATGCCCGATTCACTCTTTTGTGGAGTATTGACATTCTCTCATATGCACTTCAAATAATAATTATTTTCTTATAAGAGTTATCCAGGTTTACTGTAAAATTTTGAAAGCATAGTTGGGTTTTACAAAATTGAGGGCAATAGTATTTTGTAACGTTTTTTCACTTAGTATTATAACCTGAGTGTTTTCCTATCTCCTTAAATATACTTTTGGGGAAATTTCCTACTTACATAAATGAGTCCCCAGAACCCAATTTCACATGGCCTTTATGAGACAAGGGCATCATTAAAAACACAAGTTATTGGAATAAACTACAGCTAGGGGTGTAAATGATAAGGACACAAACCAGGAGGAATGATCCCAGGAGATGTCCTAAATATGGTCTAGGATTTTTGTTTTAAGAAATTCTCCAATATCTGGCTCTTTAATCAGTGGTCACTCCCTTGTGAAAGTAAAAGAAACATAAAATAGCTAAAAATTAATCTGAGAGTCTGCAAAGTGAGTTATTAATCCAAACAAAGTTTCCTAAATAATGTTCTCACTCTCCATATAAGAAAAATTAAAAGCAGAAGAAGGAGAAGAATTATTTTCCTATTATTTTGACTTAGTTGAGTTCAAAGCAACTCTCCACTATTTCTGAATCATTAATGAAAGGTCTATGTCAACAGCTTCAATGAAGTTTTCTTTCTAACAGCAAGAAATGCCTATCTCTCAACAACATCAAATTTGTATATGGGTATTTGGAGGTTTACTCCAAACACCTGCACATTCTCTCCCATCATTCATCAGAAGACATTTCTGCATTGGTCATAGTGGCTTAACTGATTAACTATGATACAAATTCCAGGCCCAAGCAACTCCATGATTCATGAGATTAAAGATGCTATATTAAAAGGTATAATCAAAAGGAGAAAAAAAGTGAATTAAAAAAAAGGTATAATCATCTGGTGACCTTCCCTGTATAAGGAGTCAACTTTTTCATTAAATCTATTCTAAAATGACTTTTAATATTCTGTAGGTATATTATCAAACAATTGAAGCTCACCCTGTCAGGCAAAATAAATTAGTTTACCAGAGCTAGACTCTAACCCTGCTCTTATAGAGTAGACACTCCAGTTGTCTAGTTACCTAAGTGGATGTAGGCAATTCATCTTTTAATATTATCTCCCATTGAAGAAACAGAAAGGGTATGGAAAGAATCACTGCTATAAACAACATGCAAAATTTATATCCAATTCATCCACAGAACTTATAACTGTCTCCCACTTTATGGATTCAACAAATTTTCTGAACAAAAAGTCCTGAAATGCATGAGAAAAGCTGACATAGGAGGAATTGTCCTGCCTTAAGTAACACTTTTGAGCAGTACTGAAGGATCTGGATCTGAGACCACATTATTAAACAATATTCACCCAAACTCTTCTTTCATAGAAAATTTCATGCTTAATATATATGAAATTATTCAACCTTCCTTTTATTCTACTTAAATTCTGGGGAAGCCTGATTCACAAACATCTGCTAGGGTAAAAGTGACAAGTCTCATCACAAGCATGCAGTTTTGTCAGCATCACAAAATTGCTTAAGCAAAAAGACCATGTTCAGAAATAACGTTTCCAAACTAGCTTCAAACTTGTTCTGCAGTACCTTTCTGTGCTGTTTCAACTCAATTACATCAACTCTCCAAATGTCTTCCTTTAGAAGGTCAAAATCACTCATTAGAAAATAAACACAGCTCAAACACAGTTCAGTCAAAGACATTTGCCTGAAGCAAACTGGTAATGCCAAGAAATGGCCCCTGCCTCTAGTTCAGAGACAATTTGTTTTTTGACTTTGAGAAGGTCTTTTCTGCCATCTCTGGACTTTGAGTTTTGTGTTTTCATTTTTTTAATCTACAAAACAGGGAGTTGGGTAAGATGTTATCTCTCATCTGTGATTCTGTATAAAAATGATTTGTATTTACAATTATTCCAAATTATGAGCAAGAGTCGAGTTTGATTACTGTTGATTAAAAAATTACCAGGAGAGGCAATATAGTATAATGGTAAGAGACAGGCTTTGAAATTAAGAAATATAAATATGACACCTACTAGAAAGCATTAGAAATGTATGGGGGCATTTTTGGTTCGCACTTGTATTTAAGGGGCAGGTCCGGGGACACTAAAAGTCCTGAAACGCATGAGGAAAGCCAACATAGGAGGAATTGTCCTGCCTTAAGTAACACTTTTGAGCAGTACTGAAGGATCTGGATCTGATACCACATGGTTTTTCTTTAGCTGTGTGACCTTGGATGACCTATGGTTAAGCCATTTAATTCTGAACCTCCATTTCCTCAACGGTAAAATGGGGACAATATTACTGAACTTGATGGGTTCTTGTGGGGAAGGCAGGTTAGTCTAGGGAAAGACAGAAGACAGCTGGGACCTGGCAGAAAATGGCCATGAAACCCCGTCTGGAAATCCCCTGAGGGAAGGCTGCCACTAAGAACAAAGCAAGAAAGACCCTTCTGAGACCCTGGCCAAGAGGTCCCATTTGGAACTCTTTCCAGGGTCAAAGAGGAGCCCCGGATAACTCCAAACAGGCCTCCCCATTGGTCCTGGATAATTCCAAACAAAAGGCCTCATCATTGGCCCCTTGAGAACTAATAGATGGGGCAACCAATCAGAACAGCAAGCAGCTGGGGCCCCTCCCCAACATTAGGAAAGGGGAGGAGGAACGGTCTTAAAAAGGATTACCCTAGGGCCCACACCCCTGTCTGGGGTTGTGTACTGTTTTCTTTTCTTATTTCTTAATAAAACTCTTTACTCCCTTGCCTACCCGATGGCGTGTCCTTAAATTCCTTTATGTAACATAGCCAAAAACCTAGAAACCCAGAACGCAGAGCATTCCGCTAACAGTACTACTGTATAATGTGGTATGGCCTTGGAGGAGACTGCCTGTGTTCAAATCCTGGCTCCACAACTGAAAAGCTATGGGCCCTTGTGTGCTTAACTTAACCTCTTCAGTCTCCTCATCTGAAAAATGGAGACCAAAAAGTTGTTGTGGGGATGTGTTGAATAGGCGCTTAATGCATATTAGCTATTACTATCATTAGTGCAGGGCCATTTATTAATGGGTGCTCAATAGGTACTCTTACTCTATGGCCATTCAAGACCATATTATGAAACCTAGATAATTTCAAAAACTCAGTTAACATCACTCATTTCAGGTCATCCCTGACAAGAACAATTAGTAAATGGGAGTAGAGCTTATTCATTAGCGATATTGACTTAGAAAATTGTTTTCAAAACAAATCTGAAAGCTGGTGTTTAAATTTTAAAAAGGCATACTAATAGAATTGACTGATATGGCACAATGTACACAGAAGTTTTCAGGTCCTACAACATAATGAATAGTCTAGAGGATTAAAATGGCAAAGCCCAGGTTCCAATCTCCAGGTTAAATGCTGAAACATCTATGCCAATAAATAAATTTAAAAATCGAGTCCCACTTCGAGTTTCTTTAAACACTCTCACATCCTTCTCTATGATTTAACTACAGAAAGATGGTGAAAAACAACAAACAACATTCTTGCAGAAATGTATTGAAATTAATAAGAACATCAGCTAGATCAACATGCACAAAGCTGGGAGAAAAATGCCTCATGAACTACTGACACACAAATGTAGATGGAAAACGAGCAACACAGCTCTTTGGTTACAATAAATGCAGATCCTCAGAAGCTAAAGACTTTCTACTAATAGACACTCAGCACATTCATTCCCCATATTCAAATATCTCAAAGTTTCTCATCCATGGAAGGGAATGGCCCCATGCTTAACACAGATCGCTTGTATTTCTTATATTGTAATGGCATGCTGGGGGCTCAGAATCAAGACTGCTGTACCTGTCAAGGGAGGGGTTTAATAAATAGTTGCTGAATTAATGACTACATTGTACTTGCCTGAAATAAAATTTGGTTGAAATACCTTACTTTTAGGAGAAAATATTTAAATAGACAGTAATATATTTCATCAGTGCTGTTTCACTTTTGCAGGCAGGATGGAAAACTGTTAAGCTAAATTCTGAAAGATAACTGGTCATTCACCCAATGTAAGTTCAAAAGCTACCTTCATGAAGCCCAACAGTAAGCCTCCCAAGATTCAAAATCCAAGCTCTTTCATATGCTACCTCATAACATCCTGCAGAACAACCTTATAAAGTAGAAACCAATGAGGAGTTTCAGTGAGGTAAAGCAACTACTCACAGGTCACACACTAATAAGTGGCAGAGATGCAATTTGAACCCAAGTCAGCCTTGACTCTATTTCAAAACAGGAATGACAAACTACCTCTAAAGTCAAGAAAGATACAATTTGTTTACAGAACTGAATCCTCTTTTGGGCAAAGTTAAGTGTTTTGAAAAAAAAACTATCACTTTCATAACAGTAGGAACTCCAAATAGTTTCTCCCTATTGCACACACACATCTCAAATTTCCATTTTCTGTGCTAAGTTTTTCATAGACTCAGAGCATCTAGCATTGCAGAAAACAGTCAGAATATAAATCTTAAATTCTTTAGAGTAAAAAATTCCATGTATGGCAGTCTTTGACTTACAACAATTGCACTTCCATTACTCTAACTCCCAAGAATATAGTGCACCTATCATGCAATGTAAATTGCAATGCTATTTCCTGAGGGATTATTTTGCATTTCTGAACTTAATCTAGCTCTTACTGACCAGAAAGATCTGTAAAGTCATTTAGTTTATCTGATTGCATGGGTATAAAAACCTTTAGGCCAACTATAATCAATAGATGTGTGCTCTGCTCCCTCCAATCAGGCTCTATATAAGAAACAAATGTTACAGAGGAAATTTTGTTTTTTATAATCTTGGAATAAGATAGACTGTTCTAAGGAAGACACAAAACCCAGAAGATATAAAGGGAAAAAGAAACTGGTAGGTTAATTTTGCATGAATAAAAATATTATAAACAAGGTCAAAAGACAAATGAGAAAGTGAGAAAAATATTTACAACAATAGTCAAAACACTAATTTCCTTAATATATAGAAAGCTCTTATAAATCAATAAAATGATCAAAACTCAAATTTTTAAATGGGTAAAGGACCTGTAAATTAGCAATTTACAGGAAAATGGATATATATATATGGCTTTTAAACATATGAAAAGATCAATTTCCCTCAGCTTTTTTTTGAAGATATAAAATACAATGAAGCACTAATGTTTCACTATCAGATTGGCAAAGATGATTAGTCTGCTAACAGCTGTGCTGGTGAGGGAGAGGGTAGTATACACATTGCTAGTAGGCATTTAAACTGGTATAATCTTACGGAGAGCAATTTGACAATATCTTTTTAAAAATTTAAATGTAATATACTTTGAAATATAAGTTTATCCTACAGATATACTCAGACGTGTGAAATAACTACTAAAAGAAGTTACTTATCTGTTCATAAATGCTTTAAGGTCTAAACAGGGGACTGGTTAAATGAATTCTGGTCATCCCAAACATTGGAATTGTGCGGCTCTTAAAACAAATGGGATTTCTATATGCCAATATGAAATCAACTCTAAGAAGCACCATAAAATGAAAAGAGCAAAGTATAGACTAGTATGCACATTACACACAGAATATGTTTATATTTGCATAGAACATATATAGAATACCCAAGAAAACTGAAACTATCTCTGGGGAGGGCAAAGAAAACTGGGATGAATGGGGGCTTTTCACTTTCTATTTCCTTCCGTGTTTTTTTTTAAATCATGTGCATTTTTTTTTTTTTAATTTAGGAAAAAAAAAAACGAATTCTTTTTAAGCAAAAAGGCAGATGGTCCCTACCTGTCAGTTTTCTTTAGTACTGAATCCAATGTATTAAATGATGAGTATGATCAAGACAGGGAGATTTTTAAAAACAAAGTGGAAAATTACAATTCCTTGCTTCTCTGTAAGACTGCTAACCATCTTTCCAAAATTTGAGTCGATGAGGCACATGGCCACAGTAAATAGGCCTACCAAACATTTGAAATGGCTATTATTGTATTCTGATATAAATCATTCTTTAATGGTTCTAAATTTCTTGCTCTTTATTGTCAAGCAGGTTGTCGTGCCAAGCACCTTGTCTTGCATTTAGGAAACGTCACAAAAAGCACTTTGCTGGTTGACAGCTGTTCTTTGTCCCCTTAGGGGACTAGCTGAACCTGCTCACATCCATATCAACATCACACTATGTACTCTGCCACATCTCCACACTATGTCCATCGCCAAAAGTAATGAGATGCCTGGGAGCACACAGCACTAGCAAATGCCCCCCAACAAGCCAATTCCTCAACCAAACCCAGGACAGCCGAGTTAATGGAGAGCAGCTGTCACCCATTCCAAAAAGAAACAGACATGGCCAGAGGTGTCCCATGAGCTCGGGACCCCAGTTTAAAGGTAATCAAGCACCTGGACCTTCCTATACTCACATACCTGGTGATCATATGGCTCAGGGAGAATAACAAACAGTTCCTCCCTACAAGGATGGAGACCTGACTACCATCCCAGATCTATTCAGTACTAGCTATATGATCTGAGGCAAATGGCTTATATTCTCTGCACCTGCATTTCCTCACTTGCATAATGGTGCTAGATAATGTCACCCATTCACAGCTCACAGATCTGCAGTGAGGACAGGAACATAAAACTTTTGATGCATAGGTAGCCCTCCATGCATGTCAGCTATTAACGTTACCATCACCTTTAGGCTGAACCTGCAAGAGCATTCTATTTGGTAATCCTAATTCCACTCTAGCTTCCCAGCCCCACCCCCAGTAGTCAAAGTGATCTTAAAAATGGAGAAAGGGGAAGAAATCATCATGCTTACCTCTACTCTCTCCCCCACTTAAAAGGTGACAACAGCTACAATGTGAACCATGGTCCATGTTTAGTGGCAAAGCCCCAAGATGTATATATCTATTGCAGGTGATGTGCCACACTAATGAAGGATGTTTATGTAGGAGGTTGTGGGAGGAGTGGGAGGTGGGGCATATGGGAATCCTACAATTTTTGTGTAACATTTATGTAATCTAAGCATCTTTTTAAAAATTAAAAATATATATATATATTTTTTAAAAAAAGGGGACAATAGCTTCCCACTGTCCTTAGAATAAAGTCAAGGATTCTTGATGCAAAAACGAGGTCCCCAGGTCTCACTTAACCATCATTAACTAGGGGAAGTATGGCTCTGTCCATGCCTCTCCCTGGAAAACTAGGGTAAAGGTCTCTGCCAGATGCCTCAAATCCTCCTTTGTTGCACTTTTCACACTTTTAAATAGGAAATGTCTATTAAGAACCATTCTCCACTAAAGTGTGAGCTCCATTCACTACTACACTGCTAGTTACTTGCATGGTGGAAATTCAAAAGGCTGTTGAGAAGTAGACCCATCTCTTCAAGTATTCCAATCCAACAACCCATTGTAATTTTATAGCTAGAAGACTGTACAACCCAGCCTCAATTTCTGTATCACATTAAGCTTTTCCATCTGGAGCTGAGCAGAACCAGTGAAATTCTGTAAAATAAACTAAAATGTAAGGAGAGATTAAACTTCACTCACCCCAAATGTCCAGTTAGACCAGATGATTCATCCACCTTCCATCTAACACTGCGCTTAAGTGAAATATGCTACTCCTGCTTCACTTTGGAAACATCTGTTTACCCCTTTGAGTGCAAGCCCTGGGCTATTTCTGCATTTTTCTATTCCTTTCAGGCTGAGAAAGCTGTTGCTAAAAGTGCTCAGAGTGAAAATATGTTGATATCATTCTCCAGGGAATTAAATTTCTAAGAAAAGCCCATTCATTTAGAATGCTGACTTCAAGCAAGTTGGTGTTAGGGAAATAAAATTCAAGGTCTCAGTGATATCCCACCATCCTTGCTTTTCCAATGGATGCTGTTTGGGTGAGTGAGAATAACTTAACTTGCCAAAAAGGTGATTGAGATAAATCCCTTTTAGTCTTCAGAGAAAAGAGTTCAATCACTTCAATCTGTTTTTTATAGTATTATTTTAAAACTGGTAAATTGAATTAAGCTCTTGTCTCTTCTATGCAACTGGCTATTAAGACTGTTAGCAAACCTGACTCTCAGAATATTCACCTTCTGAGAGGCAATTTTAATTAACCCTCAAAAATCCGTGGACACAGACCTTCCTATATTCAAATCTTGGAATGGCCACTTTTGAGGTCGGTAAAGTAAGCTTCTCTAAAGTCTCAGTTTCCTCATTTATGAAATGGAACTGTGAATACCCAGTTCTTAAAGTTGAGAAAACTAAATTGCAAAATTGTATAAAGGACTCACCATGATGTTTGGCACCTAATAATCACTAAAGGAATGATATTACTGGAATTATTACTAAAAGGTAAGTCACAAAAAGATCACCTACTTAGCATTTTATATATACATATCTTCTCCTCATCTAGTCAGATAATCTTCTACTATGATTTATACATATACCCCCAAATTTCATGGTGTCTTTATAGCCAAGACATTTTCTTATATGTATTTTTTAATATATAAATACATAAACATAAATATTCTTTTCCAGAGTAGGCAGGATGTCTGAAGCTAGGCAGGGGTAGCATAGCAGTAAACTACACCTTTTCTCACCGTTTGAGCAAGTGGTAACAAGAACTTGTCACATATTTTAAATTACACTTAATTTAGTTATAGCAAAAAGGTAGTGCCCATTATGAAACAGAATTGCCTTTCTCTCTTCTATTGGTTAATTAGTTGAAAAATTAATGTCAAATGGCTATCGTTTAAGTGTATAGCTTAGGCTAAATTCACATACTATATTAAAAAAAAAAACAAAAAAACAAGCTTGATCTATTAAAGATTGTGAGGTATCTTTTACTTTGAATAGTTATCTGACTTATTTAAATTCACAGAACCTATGGGAAAGACTTGCAAATCATTTAACCCAAGTTCTCACCATATAATTACTGTTAGCTTTGTTTCTATAGATTCACCAATAAATTACAGTAAAATATAATATACTTGGGAACTTGGCCCAGGTATTTGGGTTAAGTATTTGCCTACAGCAGCTGTAAAAAAAGATGTATCAACTTCACGTTTAAGCAAATCAAATAAATGGAAATGGATTTTAAAATAAATCAAAAGTGTAATTCATCATCAAAACACTGCAAGACTCTTTATATGTGTGAGTGCCAGGTATTTTTCCTAAGCGCTTTACATTTATTAACACTTCTAATCTCTACGTAGGGATTCTGATTCAGGTCCCATTAATATTAAAATGCATTTTGAAAAACTCCTTAAAATTTTGACACTTTATTTATATACTCCACTGAGAAATATTCATGTAAAATAACACTCCAAAACCTTAATTATGTTACTGGCTTCAGGTTTCTATACAGTCTTCACCTTTCTATCTTGGCTCATAGAAACCAATACTAACCTCTTTCTCCCACCCGCTTAAGATGCAGTACAAAACATTGGGATGTCCTGTTGATGACATTAGTTCAGGTTTAACCAGGAAACCCTTTCTGATTCAACCACTGTTACTTTAAAATGCTTTAAAATAATATCCTAATTGAATAATTAAAGTATAGGGGTATGTAAATTATTTTTCAGGAGGTACCGGGGATTGAACCTGGGACCTCATAAATGGGAAACAGGTGCTCAAACACTGAGCTACACCAGCTCCCCTAGAGGTAAGTAATTTAAAAATCTTTCTCTGATGATTCAAGATTTAATGAGGGGGTCTCAACCGATTTTTCAAAAAAGAAGAAAAAACTCTTTAACAAATCCTATAAGGGTCATGTTATGAATATCTAATCACTGGGGCCAAGCAGAAGGAACTAGGATGAAATGCTGAAACAAAACATGCCCTGGTAGTTACTCTATAAAATAAATAATTGCTGAAATTAGCTTCACCACTCTAAAAAAAACAAAAATAAAAAGACTGTACATTCTCCCAAAAATTGCATTTCCCCTACTCAGTCTTTACTATAATTTGACCACCGTGAAGAAACCAAGTAAAAATGTCAGTGCTAACAAATAGGATAGCTTGACAGTTACTTTATTTACTTCTCCCTTTGTTAATATTTTGACTTCTGAATCCCACCCACCAGAGGCAGCCACAGAGATACCCTTGGGTATCCCCTATCGTATCTGCCTCATGTTTACATCACTCAGACAAGGTCTACTTTTTCAGATTCATAACTATATAAAGCCAGAGTCTCTGAATCTCACAACTACTACCTTTGAGAATAAACCCATGGCCACACACCTTTGGTAGCGGAGCCTGTACTAGAAGCCAGGTCAGTCTCTTGAATCCTACACAAAGATTCTTGCCCCCACAGATCTTTCAATTATTTCCCTAAATCCTGAGGTCATGGTTCACGTTTTATGCTCAAGCCACCCAGATAATTCAATCCAGATGATATGGCTTGTGAATCCTGATGATTTATCCAGAGTAAAATTAGATATAAGCAAGCTTGCTTTTTGAGTTCTCTCTCTGTGTGTCCACATTCTAATTTCTTCAATTGTCTCAATGTCCTTTATATCCATTTTCTTTTCCCAGAACAAGATTGCCAACTGCATTTAGCTGTCATGTCTCTTTGGTCTCCTTTAAATTGGAATATTTCCTCAGCTTTTGTCTTTCATGCCATTGATATTTTTGGAGAATACCAGCTATTTGCTTTAGAGAATGTCCTTCAATTTGGGTTTCTCTGGTGTTTCTGTACAGTTAAGACTCATATGATGCATTTTGGCTGAGTTACAACATTAGTGTCACATCCAGGTGCATGTGACACCTGCTGCCCCTTATTGGTGACATTAGTTTTGATCCCTATTTAAGGTGCTGTCCAATGCCCCTGCTGTATACTATTTTTCCCTTTTGTAATCATTTATTACATTTGTGGGGAGAAAAATGGCATACTTTGATTTCAGAAACTGACTGATTCATGTGATTCATTAATACATATTTACTGAGCTCCTATTACTTGCTGGCACTAGAGATAATGCAGTGAACAAAACAGACAAAATCTCTGCCCTTTGGGAGTTTAAATTCTAATGAGGAAAGGCAGAAAATAAACAAGTAAATAAATAACACAAATAATGTGTGCTTCTGGTGACAAGTGTGTCCAAGAAGATAAAGCATGGACGGGGACAGGGAGGGCTGAGAATGGAGCAATTTGATCTACAACTACTGTTGCAGCCTTCAGTCCACTATCTAATCTGGTGCAGAAGAAGATTCCTCTAAAGCATAAACCATGTCTTGTCACTTCCTAACCCCAAGAATAAGTCTAAACTTCTCTAGTAACATGCAGGATACCCCAGGGAGGGGCACAAGCCTTCCTCCACACTCATCTCTTGTCATCCTCAGAAACTTATGCCCTGCAATAATATCTGGAAATATTTTTATTACCCTAGGTAGAGGACTTGGTGAAATGTTTGATTTTTTTTCACTCTTCTTTGGGTTAATTAAGGAAATTAACTTGCAGAGATAATTCTATATGATTCACACACAGAAAAATTAGCAGGCATTTCTTGAGCTAAAACAGCTTGTAAATAAACATCATGAATTTGGACAAAATGTGAACACCCACAAGCAAGTGTTGCAGAATTACACCTACATAAATCTACTGAGTCATGCTTTAATTCAATTCTACAAGTCGTCTCTAAGTCCTTATAAGGTGTTCTGTCCTATGCTTGGTGCCACAGGAGTTTCAAAAAGATGCGGGAGAAGAGCCCCACACTTTCAAAAGAGTAAGAAAATGTGGTAGGATGTTGAAATACATAGTAATCACTTTTAAAAAAACCCCAAAAAATTCTTAGGACTAGTTTCTAAAAATAATTAGGCATAATTACATTTTTTTTTTTTTAAAGATTTTTTATTTATTTACTTTATCCATTTTAAA
>JAQZBX010049069.1:0-20023 GCA_029593785.1 Cabassous unicinctus | reverse complement strand
TTAGACTGTACACTTTTATAAATTTTGATGATATTTAACATGGCCTGTGTCCATTATTGTAAGATCATGTAGAACACTTCCATTACCCTCTAAATAACCCATTTGATCTATTCTATTCTTCCCTCCCCCTCCCCTCAGGGCCCATGGTGACCCCCTGGCTTTCTCCTTGGATGACAAGATTGATAGTTCCATGCAACAACACTGAGGTCTTGACACACTGGTCTGTCCTCCCCTATTAGGAACCACCCATGCTCTCAAGAGACTCCTGCCTCTCTATTTGTGAACAAATTGGTCCTCCTGTGGATGGCAGTCCAACTCCTTCATGCTCATTATGTGGGCCCCCACTTACTGATACAACACATTATGACAAAATGATCACTCACACAATCCCTAGAAGCCCGCTATGGGTGCACCCTGACCTGAATGCCCCCCTTTCAACACCCTAAACTGACAATACTTCCTCATCATATTGCCATAAAACCGTTCCCAACTTTGTACTTTCAACCACGTACCCACAAATCCCCAGTGTTCACCTGGTTCCTCCACCAACCCTCCCCCCAGTTCCCTGGACCCTCCAACCCACACTCCCCAATCTACCCACCTGTCAAACCTGCACCGCCCAACCCAATAGTATCACTACCCACCTGTCATAGCCCTACAATATGCAACTACACAATTTAACGTTAACATATGTTACATCTGTATGGGTGTTGGCTCACAATTTTCTCCCTTTCTATTTCCTGTAAACCTATCTTCTAGGCAATAGCTCTCTGAGTCTGCTCAATTTGCTTAATTCATATCTTTGAGGTAATGTACTGTTCATTCTTCAATGCCTGGCTTGCTTCACTCAATGTAAGGTCCTCAAGATTCATCCATGTTATCCCATGTGTTAGCACTGTATTCTTTCTTAGTGAGTAATATTCCATTGTATGTATGTACCACATTTTGTTTATTCATTCATCAGTTGATGGGTATTTGGGTTGCCTTTTGGCAATAATGAATAATGCCACTTTGAACATTGATGTGTATATATCTGTTCATGTCTTTGCTTTCAATTCATTTGGGTATATATCCAGCAGTGGAATTTCTGGATCATATGGTAGTTCTATAGTTAGCTTTTTGAGGAACCGCCAAACTGTCCTCCACAGTGGCTGGACAATTCTTTATTCCCACCAGCCGTGGATGTGGGTTCCCATTTCTCCACATCCTTTCCAACAGTTATAGTCCTCTGTTTTTTTAATAGCCACTAACCCAATGGGTATAAGATGGTATCTCATTGTAGTTTTGATTTGCATTTCCCTAATAGCTAGTGATGTTGAGCATCTTTTTATGTGCTTTTTAGCCATTTGTATTTCTTCCTTGGAGAAGTGTCTTTTAAGGTAACTTGACCTTTTTTAAAATGGGTTGTTTATCTTTTTATTTTTGAGGTGTAGGATTTCTTTATATACGCTGGCTATTAGGCTACTATCAGACATGTGTTTGCCTTAGGCTGCCATTTTACTTTCTTGATAACATTCTTTGAGTTGCAAAGGTTTTTAATATTTAGGAGATCCCATTTATCTATTTTTTTCTTTCACTGCTCGTGCTTTGGGTGTGAAGTTCATGAAACCATTTCTTTATTACAAGGTCCTGTAGCTTCCCTACATTATCTTCCAAGGTCTTTATGGTCTTGGTTCTTATATTTAGGTTTTTGATCCATCTTGAGTTGATTTTTGTATAAGGTATGAAATGGTATTATTTTCTCATTCTTTTGGATATGGATAACCAGTTCTACAAGCACCATTTGTTGAAGAGACCATTCTCTCCCAGTTGAGTGGGCTAGGTGGTCTTGTCAAATATCAGATGACTGTATATGCGAGGATCTGTATCAGAACTCTCAATTCAGTTCCATTGGTCAATATGTCTATCCTTGTGCCAATACCATGTAGTTTTGATCACTGTAGCTTTGTAAGTATGTTTTAAAGTCGGGTAGTGTGATGCCTCCAATTTCATTTTTCTTTTTCAATATGTCTTTGGTTCTTTGGGACCGCTTACCCTTCCAAATAAATCTTGTAGTTAGTTTTTCCAATTCAGTAAAAAAATGCTGTGTTGATTTTTATTGTGATTGCATTAAATTTGTAGATTATTTTGGATAGGATAGACATCTTAATGATGTTTAGTCTTCCTATCCATGGACAGGGAATATTCTTCCATTTATTTATTTCAGTCCTTTACATCTTTAGTTAAATTTATTCCTAGGTATTTGTTTCTTTTAGTTACTCTTGTAAATGGTATTTTTTTTTCTTGATTTCCTCCTCAGATTGCTCATTATTTGAGTACAGAAATGTTACTGACTTTTGAGCATTGATCTTATAGCCTGCAACATTATTGAAATCATTTATAAGTTCTAGAACCTTTGTTGTAGATTTTTCTGGGCTTTCTATGTATAGGATCATGTCATCTGCAAATAGGGAAGTTTTTACTTCTTCCTTTCCAATTTGGATGCCTTGTTTATCTTTTTCTTGCCTCAGTGCTCAAGCAAGTGCTTCTAACACAATGTTAAATAGGAGCAGTGATAGTGGGCATCCTTGTCTTTTTCCCAATCTTAGAGGGAAAGCTTTTAGAATTTCACCATTGAAGATGATGTTAGCTGTGGGTTTTTCATACATACCCTTTATCATGTTTAGAAAGTTTCCTTCTATTCCTATTTTATTGAATGCTTTTTCTGCATGTGTTGATAATGATCATGTGATTTTTTACTTTTGACCTGTTTATGTGGTGTATTACATTGATTTTATTATGTTGAAGCATCCTTGAAAACCCAGGGTGAAACCCATTTGGTCATGGTGTATAATTCATTTGATATGTTGTTGAATGTGATTAGCAGGTATTTTGTTGAGGATTTCACTATCTAGGTTCATTAGAGAGATGGATCTATAATTTTCCTTTCTTGTGGTATCTTTGTTTGGCTTTGGTATTATGTTAATGTTGGTATCATAGAATGAGTTATGTAATGTTCCTTCTACTTCTAATTTATGGAAGAGTTTAAGGAGGATTGGAGTTCTTTCTGGGATGTTTGATAGAATTCACCTGTCAAGCCATCTGGTACTCGGCTCTTCTTAGTTGGGAAGTTTTTGATGACTGACTATCTCTTTACTTGTAATTGGTCTGTTGAGTTCATCAATTTTTTCTTTCATCAATGTAGGCTGCTTGTGACTTTCTAGGAATTTGTCCATTTCCTCTAAATTATCCTTCTTTTTGGCATATAATTTTTCAAAGTATCCTCTTATTTATTTCTGTAGGGTCAGTGGTGCCATCCCTTTTCTCATTTCTTATTTTGAGTATTTGCATCTTCTCTCTTTTTTTCTTTGTTAGTCTGGCTAAGGGTTTGTCAATTTTATTAATTTTCTCCAAGAACCAGCTTTTGTTTTTGTTTTTTTCTAGTGCTTTCTTGTTTTCTATTTCCTTTAGCTCTGCTCTAATCTTTGTTATTTCCTTTTTTCTAATTCCTCCAGGTGTGCAGTGAGGTCTTTGATTTTAGCTCACTCTTTTTTGATACATGGATTTATGGCTATGAATTTCCCTCTTAGTACAGCTTTTTGCATCCCATAGGTTTTGACATGTTGTGTTGTCATTTTCATTTGTTTCAACATAGTTACTGATTGCTTTTGAGATTTCCTCCTTGACCCACTGTTTGTCTAAGAGTGTGTTAACATCCATATGTCTGTGCCGAATCCAGTTCTCTGGCTATTACTGATTTCCAATTTAATTCCATTATAGTCAGAGAAATTACTTTGCATAATCTCAATCTTTGTGAATTCATTGAGATTTTTTCTGTGGCCTAGCATGTGGTCTATCTTGGAGTATGATCCACGTGCACTCGAGATTGAAGGTATATCCTGTTGTATTTGGGTGTAGTGTTCTGTATATGTCTATTAGATCCAGATCCTCTAGTGTATTAATCAAAGTCTTTGTTTTTTTATTGATTCTTTGTCAAGATGTTCTGTCTAATGGTGATAATGGTATATTAAATCACCCCAGTATAATTGTAGAGGCATCTATTTATACACTTAGTTTTTCCAGTTTTTGCCTCTGTTAGGTTCATAAATGTCTATTATTGTTCTTTCTTCTTGAAAGATTACCCCTTTCATTAATATATAGTGTCTGTATTTGTCTCTTACAACAGTTTTGCATTTGAAGTCTATTTTGTCTGATATTAGTATGTCTACTCCCACCCTTTTTTGGTGTTTGTTTGCTTGTAAAATTGTTTTCCAGCCATTCACTTTCAGCCTCCTTGAACCCCTGGGTCTAAGGTGGATTTCTTGTAGACAACATATAGATGGGTCTTATTTCCTTATCCGTTCTGCCAATCTGTGTCTCTTGACTGGTGAGTTTAATCCATTAACATTCAGTGTTATGTTATTACTCTCAAGGGATTACTTACATTAGCAATGTTTTCTTTTGGGTTTATGTATGTCATGTGTTGTTTTTATTTCTTTTTGTCTTTTTAGTTGTTTTTGAACTCCTCCAACTCTCTCTCTCTCCTTTTTCTTCCTTTCAACCTGCATAACTCTCTTTAGTATTTCTTGAAGGACAGGTTTCTTATTGGCATACTTTTCTGTTTATCTGTGAATATTCTCAACTCTCCCTCATTTTTGAATAGCAGATTTGCTGGTTAAAGAGTTCTTGGCTGTAATTTTTTCTTTTAGTACCTTAACTATGTTATACCACTGCCTTCTTGCCTCCATGGTTTCAAATGAGGAATCAGCACTTAATCTTATTGAGCTTCCCTTGTATGTGATGGTTCTCTTTTCTCTTGCTGCTTTCAGTATTCTTTCTTTCTCTTGAGCATTGGACAGTTTGATGAGTATATTTCTTGTAGTAAGCCTGCTGGCATTTATACTGTTTGTGGTGCACTGTGCTTCCTCAATATGTACTTCTATCTCCCTCAATAGGGTTGGGGAGTTTTCAGCCATTATTTCCTTCAACACTCCTTCTGTCCCCTTTCCCTTCTCTTCTCCTTATGGGATGCCTATAATAGGTATGTTTGTGTGTTTTGTGTTGTCATGCAAATCCCTAAGTCCCTGCTGGATTTTTCCTACCTTTTTTTCTTTTCTCTGCCTGTTCAAATCTACTGTTATGTGCTTGCAGTGTCTTTTTGATTTCTTGGATTGTGCCATTCATCACCATCATATCCGTTATCTTTTTATGTATGTTTACAATTTCTTCAGTATGTTCTCTTCCTTCATTTCATTAATTTGATTCATGATATTAGTTTGGACAGCTTTGATTAGTTGTTAAATGTTCTGCACCTCTTCTTCTTTCTTGTTCATTGCTTGGGCCTTATCTTCCTGTTTCTTAGTATGGTTTGTAATTTTTTGGTGCTATCTGGTCATCTTTCTATCTTGACGGGTTTATTCAGTTGATTAACTTCTCTCTTTAAGGTTTTATTTCACTGCTGTTTTTGCATGTCTGTGAAGTTTTCTCTTTGACACTTTTTTCTTATTCTATTTCATTGCTGTTGTCTATGTTCCCTTGAAGGAAAAAATTATGGCCAGAGAAAGTAAAAGAAGAAAAGTAAAAGGATAATAGTAATAATAGTAGTAATCATTAGAAGAGGAACTCTATAAGACCTTGGAAAATGAATATTTAACTCATATAATCAGTGTAGAGTAATAGGAATAAAAGCCAGAAACGATATGGAGAGAGAAACAGAAAAGACAAAAAGAAAAAAATGTTAATCAAAGAAAGAAATCATGATAGATGAGATAGAAATAACATCCAGAAAACAGAGAGAGGTTGAATGTAAGAAAAACAGAAAGCAGAAGATAGAAAGATGAAGGAAGGAGAAGAGGTGTTGGTAGACAAAATCAGTATACACAGAAAATAGTAAATCAAGGAAGAAGAAGCATAGCAAAGAAGAAACAAGCCAGAAGCATCTAATTCAAAAGAGGGGTGGGGGAGGAAAGAAAAACAAGAAACAAAAACAAACACATAAGCAAGCAGTGAAACAAAAACTAAGGGAAGAACAGTGTTCCTTCTTAGACCCCTATGGAGCTTCTTAGGATGCCTGTGTTCATCAATCAATTACCCTGCAGCCTTTTTTCTGCAGGTTTTGAAGCAGGTTTCAGTGAGTAAACTAAGTTAAATTTTTTTTAAAAAGTAACCTTTTTTTTTTTTAAAGGAAAAATAAGGGACCCAAGAGAAGCTAGTACAAAAATAATGTCTGTGTTTTCCCTATCCTAAAGTATCAGCTGGATGTTTGATATCCCGGTGGATCACTACTCTAGGAGGAGCTGGGAATCAAACTAGGGACCTTGTATATTCAAGGTGGAAACTCCTCTACTGAGTTAAACTTTCTCATTGGGTCAGTTAGCTCTTCAGAAAGCTATTCAGTCACTTTCCCTTGGGCAGGTTTGACTTTCCTAGGGCAGCAGGATTCAACAGGCTGTGTGAGCAGATCCCCCCTCCCCTCTCCTGGTCAAGTTGAGTTCCCTTTTGAAATTCAGATGGGATTCTGGTGACTGAATTCACCATGCAGAAATGATTCTCAACCCTTTTCTGTACCACCCTCTCCTCCCAGGGAACACTAAATAGGCTCTTGGAAACTTATTAAGTGCTTCCCTACTGCCTGGCTCCCTTAGGGGAATTGAAATTTTGATAGTTTTCAGGACAGAACTATCTCCCAGACCAAGTTTCTCTATCAGCGTGCCTCAGCAGATTCACCTCTCCCCTCTGGCTGGTGCCACCTCTAGCTGGCTGGTATGTTCCCCAAAGCCCAAAGGGGATCCAGGCAACCAAACCCACAGAAAGGAAACCTCTCTTCACCCTTTGTCAGAACCTTTTAACTCTTGGAGAATGCTCCTTCTCACTTGGTGGCCAGCAGGAGTCTGGTCTGTCCTTTGCCGTGAAGGTGGGGCTTAGCTGTCTGCAGTTTCCAGGCAAGGGGCTAAAAACACATGGTTTTATCTTACCCAATCTATCTCCCTGTCCAGCTCCCTCCAGATTGCTGCCCCAAAGTCTCTTGCTCCATGGGCTCCCAGAAAAGCTCACTTGGGCAGTATCTTGTCCCCACTCCGTCGTCTTTTGCAAGAGCCCACTATTGCTTTCCACAGTCACCGGCTCAGGTGTACAGAGTATTGCTCCTCCCCATCTTCTCCCACCCCTACTCCCTCTAAAACTGTCCACACCTTCATCCCTGGAACCTGTGACTACATTCATGGCTAAGGGGACTTTGCAGATGTAGTGAAGATGACAGACCTTGACACAGATTATCCTGAATTATCCGTTGGGCCCAATCTCATCATATGAGCCCTTAAAAGTAGAAAAATTTCTCTGGCTGGAAGCAGAAGATGTGTTGGCAGAAGGGAAAGTCAGAGCCATTCAGAGCCTGTGAAGGATTGATGTGTTTTTGCTATCTCTGAGATGCCATCAATGCCTCCAGGAGCTAAGGGCAGTCCCCAGCTGACAGCCAGCAAGGAAGAGGGGAGCTACATCCTAATGTTGCAAGGAACTGGATTCTACCAATAAGGATGTAGGCCCGTGGACACCTTGATTCTGGCCTTGTGAAATCTGGAGCAGAGAAACCAATGAAGCCATCTGGGGCTTCTGACCTACAGAATCATGAGATTATAAATGAGTGCTGGTTTAATGTGTGGTACTTTGTTACCATGACAGTAGAAAATGAATGCATATTCTACTCTTGTATACAAGCTTTCCATTTCCTTCAAATATGCCAGACATGTGAAGTACATTCCACATTAATACATGGCATTCTTACTTTGCCTTTGCTAATTCCATTTCTCCTGCCTGGATTATCTTTTAGTAAACTCAGTCAATGAAGTACGTTCTTTCATTTTGTCCAATGTAAACTTTTCCAGCTTGTGTTCTAACTGTCTTTTTTCATTTCCTTGGTATATAGTTATACTGGCTTGTGTTGTTTTTCTCCATAAATATGAATATACAATTTCACTAAATAGGTTAAAATTTCTTTGAGGCTATGGTCTTGCCTTATCCATTGCGTTCAATCTATCTATCTATCCATCTATCTATTATCAATCATCTATCACATGTTTCTCTATATAAACTTCTAGTCCTTTTTTCTGGCATTTGAGACCTCCATTTATAATTTCCTGGATTCTCACTCATCGTTCCCTGATACATACTCTTTGCTCCAATTCATGCTTGGGAAGTATTTCCTGTATATAAAAGATCAATGTTTGAACTACTAAACATAGTTGTTAAATAGAATGATGATGTTGATGATGATGGAGGAAGAGTAGGAGAAGAATAATTGAGAGAAAAGAATAAAGGAAAATATTTGGAGGTATGGTAGACATTCCTCTAAAACAGTGGTTCTCCACTTGGGTTAATTTTGCTCCCAGAGGATATTTGGAAAGGTCTGGAGAATTGATTGTCATGAGTGTGGGTGGGGAAGGGGAATTGTAACTAGTGGGTAGAGGTCAGTGGTACCACTAAATGTCCTACATGCACAGGATAACACCCCACGACCACCACAACAAAGAATTATCCAGCCCAAATTGTCAACAATACTGAGGTTGAGAAGCCCTACTCTAAAATCACACTGTCCAGCTAATTATCTCATTTTCTTTTGCATAAGGCACAGGGTTCCTGCTGTACCATCCCCAAGGTCCACCCTTGGGGATTCTTTAATGACACATGAGCAATAGCATTTGTGGTACATTTCTGTGGATGTCTTTGACAGGTCTAGATTAGTCAGTCTGTTCATGCCTGAAATTAAAATAGCTTCATGAGCCATAAATGAGAATAAGATATCTTTCACTGAGACTGGCTAACCCTAAAGGTAAGATTATGTCCACAGATGCTAAGAAAAAAATGACTTCTCAGCAGAACATCTAATTAACAATTAATAATGACATCTACTTAACACACACAGGGGTGTTATTTCCATCCTTTAAAGGCCAGTGCGCATTTACACAAATGCTCACATTCAGACCCGATAATATTTATCTTGTCAGGCTATGAAAGTTATTTTGCATAGCTTCAGGCATCTTTACTGGATAGAAAACTTCCAAGCTAAGGGTCCATTTGCCAGGTGCCACTTCACCAGAGGAACTTAAGTTAGTCAAAGACTGTGTTTCTCTCAAAATTTTCTAAATAAATAACTTTTCCTAAACATTCCTAGACTTCAGTGAACCACTTTTCAAGCTGCTCAGAAGCTAAAACATCTAAACAAGAGATATTTAGTTAATACGCTTTCATGATCAGAAGCTGGTAATACTATTTTCACATCAGAAGTTCAGTTTAATCCAAAGGGAAAACAAATCCAACAGTGTCTATTCAACTTGCTTGCAAATCTGAAGGTATATTTGGTTTCCTCCTAGTTGAATCTGTGTGTTATATGTTATTTGGGTCTTTCTGTTCCTGAAATATTTTATTTAAAGTGTACCATGTAATTGAATTTTACATTCATTTTCTTACTCTACACATGCTCACATTTTTAAAATGCTTCTTAGGTTTTTAACTGCAGGTAAAATTTTTTAAATGCTAATGGACTATAATGAATTTGCCAGCTTCTGATCCAATGGTACTTCCATCCCATCTTAGACTACTGGGTCCTTCTCTGTTGTTTGAGTTCCTCATCAGTGCCCAGCCATGCTTGAGGGATAATAGTTAATGGAAACACATCTCAGGGAAAAGTAATTTTAGTGATGTTTTACACAAAGACCAAATTTAACAGTTGAGCTTTAATTTAGCAATTTCTATTAAAGATATAAGACTATATGTGATCATAACACAGCTTGGAAATTTCCCTTTGATGAAGGAATCCAGGGGATTCCTCAGATAAACACCAATGGAAGGAAGCAAGTTCCATTTGTCAAACACATACCTGTACTCATGAAGTACCACACACTGATGGGCACTTTTAACTCCATTTTACAGATGAAGAGACTGAGGTTCAGAGAGTTTTAGTCACTTTACCAAGGTCACATAGCTAGGAAAGGAGGGCTCAGGATTTGAACCTGGGTATTATGGATTGAATTGTGTCACCAAAAAGATATGTTGAAATTCTAACTCCCAGTAGGTTAGAATATGGCCTTATTTGGTCATAGGGTCATTACAGATGGAAGTAGATAAGTTAGAGATTATAATGAAGTAGGGTGAACCTTTAATCCAATATGACTGTTGTCCTTATAACAAGAGGAAATA
The DNA here is from genome assembly GCA_029593785.1 of Cabassous unicinctus. NCBI lineage: Eukaryota > Metazoa > Chordata > Mammalia > Cingulata > Chlamyphoridae > Cabassous > Cabassous unicinctus. Next base: position 9,853 of record JAQZBX010049069.1, on the reverse strand, counting down.
CACAGAGGAAGGAACACCATGTGACATCTGAGGCAGAGAACATCATAGATTGTCTGCAAAGAACAGATTCCTCCCTACAGACTTTGGTTGAAATACAGCCCTGCCCTCACCTAAACTTCAGACTTCTACAACTGTGATACAGTACATGTTGGTCTTTAAGCCACCCAGTTTGCAATAATTTGTTATGGTAGGCCTAGGAAACTAAGACACTGGGTGTACCATTCTCCAAAGTCCTTGAACCTTCCCTACTTACTAAACCATCAGCAGCATCAGCACCAACACATATGCCAGCAAAACACCAGGTATCAAGAGAGATGGAGAAACATAAGCCTAGATCTCCAAGTACAGTCAATCCAAGGGTATGAACTATCTGGTTTATGTTTACTTGACTTTCACTTTTGCTATTATGTCCCTTCCATGGGGATTAGAGATGCACCATGGAGGTGGGGCTCTGTAGCTGGTAAGGTCTGCATCAAAACTCGACTCTTGCCTCACCTATGTGTTGAACATGTGACTGAGCCTTGCACAGCCTCTCCTCATTTGCAAAATGATGATGACAGTTCTGGCTATGCATATTTGAAAGCATTAAATGAAATAAAGTCCTGAGTGCTCCTTAAATGTTGTCATGGAGATAGCAGGTGCTCCTACTACTACTCCAGCTTTGATGTCATGACCCTTCCCTCTCTATATAGTAACCTAAGACTGAAAGCTTAGCGAGACCCTTCTGAGGCCAAAGGCCCAGAAGAATCTGCTACTATGGCTGGCAAGGTCTTCTTAAAGAACCCCAGCACACCCACCCAGTACTCAATAGAGTATCTTATTTTGACTCTATGCTTTTATGCTTCCTTTATCCTTTAAGAAATTAGTAGGACAAATCCACCATGACTAGAGATTAGACAGAATGTCAGCAAGGGAGCCAAAATGAATGGAAGGAGATGTTTGCCCAGTTTTCCAGGCAGCTGTTCCTTACCTTCTCCTCTATTTAAAGTCAGACACTGTGGTTTTCCTGCAGGAGTACAAGAACTTTGGTGAACTACTGATAGGATAGAGCTAATTTTTAAAATCTCCCATTGAGTCCAGTGCCCTAGATGCACTGGGCTTACCTCCTGTTCCCTACTCATATTTTTATGTCAGATAGCAGCCAAGTACATGGAAGACCTAGCTAAGAATACCTGGAACTCCACTTCCTCCCCTCAAACCTCCTCGCCTCAAACCCAGAAAGTTTGTCATGACAGCTACTTATTTTCTGGCCAGGAAATTGTACAGAGTCCACATTCTGTTAGGCAGCTTCTACCATGGTCCCTGATGATCCTTGACTCCTGGAATTCATGTCCTTGTATCACACTCTCTCCTTGAGCATGGACTGGAGTTATTGTCATTCCTGAGATCCAGCTACAAAAATTCTGTGGCTTCATCCAGGGGTGTTCTCTCTCACTTTCTCTTGCTGATAGAAGCCATTCTGCCCATGGAGAGACCTTCTGGGCAAGGAACAGAGGGAGGCCTCTGGCCAATAGCCAACAGACATGAAGAACTGATTCTTTCCAACAATTACATGAATAAGCTAGGAAGTGGGTCCTCCCTGAGTCAAGACCTCAGATGAGACCCCCAAGCCCCACTGATGCCTTGGTCTCAAACTTCTAAGAGACCCTAAATCTGAAGCACCTTAGATAAGCCAGGCCAGATTTCTGACACACAGAAACAGAGATAAACACTGGCTATTTCAAACAGGTAAGATTCAGGAAAATTTTTTACAGAGCAAAGGATAATGAATACACTTCTCTCAGTAAATATGTCCAAGACTCTGGCTAGACAAAACAAAATAACTTCCCTCAAATGGAATGCCTTTCCATCACCAGAAAACAATTCTGAATATCTATGAGCACCTCTTCCTATGTGGTTCTAATGCATCTGTTTTCTGAGACAGGTATAGCACAATATCTAACAGCCCAAATTCTTGGTTTAAATTCATGACTTCACTACTCACACTGTGACTTTGGGGAAGTTACTTTGTTCATCTGCACCTCAGTTTCCCCATATGTATAATGGGAATACAAACAGTATCTACTACATAGAGTTGTTGTGAAGAGTAAATGAATTGATTCCTATAAAGATCTTGGAACAAAACCTTGTTCCTAGTAAGAGTTGAAAAAGTGGTAGCTGTTATTATTATTTCCTAGGTCCTAGAAATTATTTCCAGTACCCTTGAAAGAGTTGCCTGTGTCTCCAAGCAGCTAGGATAAGCACATGGTCAGGGCCATCAGCTTCCTTTACTTCCCATTTGCTCACACTCTGTTAGCTGGCTTTCACTGCATGCTCCAAATGGGTTGGGTCCTCACAGACAGCCATGAAGGATTTCCTGCCACTCTGAATCTTTGAGGACTCCCAACTCATCTATCAGTTCTTTTTACTTATTCACTTCAACTTGACAGATATTGTTCTGTTTATTTCTTCTTTCCCTCCAGCCTCTACATTGAAGGTCACCCTCCCCTCCAGCCTGAACCACACATACACAATGTGGCCATCCCTCATGATCAACAGAATGGAATATGATGGGAGGTTTCTGTGGTTGGTTGAATTATGTGCCCTTCAAATTCAGGTAGTTGTGAACCCATTTATACATAGTACCTTTTGAAGATGTAACCTGGATCAGGATGGGCCTTAATCTGTATTACTGGAGTCCTTTATAAGCAGAAGAAACTTGGACACAGCAAGTCAAAGATGACCACATGGGAAGAAGCCAGAAGTCAGTGGAAGCCAAAAGGGCAGACACAAGGAAAGATAGATTACCCTGTGACAGGCAACAGAAATGCAGCCATTGAACCCCAAGGATTGCAGCAAGGCAGCACAAGAATGTCATGAATTCCTAGAAGAAAGCATAACTTTGCTGATGCCTTGATTTTGGACACATAGCCTCTGAAATCATAAGATAGTAAATGCTATCCTTTAAGTCAAGCACTTGTGTGGCATTTGTCACAGCAGTCTGGCAAACTAAGGGAGTGTTCATAAACACAATCCATTGTAGTCTATAAAGACACTGGCTCAAAAACAAAGTCCATAATCTTTTCTACAACATACAAATCCCTCACTTACTTCACCAGCCTCAGGCATTAGCTATACTGACACAGTCAGTTCCTGATTGTTCTGTGCCATATAGCACCTCTCTGTGGGAGCATGCTCAGTTTCTTCTGCCCTGAATGTCTCCCTTTCTAACAAACTCATCCACTTGCAGAACTTCCTTCAAGACCCCACTGAGGCAACACCTCCTCCTTAACATCTTCCCTAAACCACATCACTGTAATCCTTTCATCCTTGTGCAATCACTACCCCTAAACCTGTCTTTATGATTTCACACATTACCCTGAATTATGTAGTTTTATCACTGTTCCCTATACTGGAATATGTAACCTTCTAGATTAACAATCCTGTGTTGCTCATGTTAGTATCCCATCACATAGCAAAATTTCTAGCATACAGTAGAGGCTAAAGAAATGTATGTATGAAGGGATAGTCACAACCTGCTCCTTCTATCCATCTAACTACATTGCAACCTATATGATTGCACCTCTCAGATTGTTACTCTTTTCATAATACCACACCACACTATGCACAGAGAGTACTCATGAAATTTTTGACTACCTTGACACGCACAGAACAAAACTGATCCATTAAAGCTCAACTAGTTGTACATCCTATTGGAACTCTTTCTGCTGCAGAGTCTTAAATCAATCATCATTCCTGATATTACAATCCACTTGAACTCCTGGTAATTTGTAGATTTGATAAAATATCTGACTTTCTATCTACTTAATTTGCCTCAATCCATCACAAATTAAATTTATTTTTTATATTTTTCCCTTTCCACGAAATCAATCACAATCCACATGTACTTGAAGTATAGCTGAGACTGAGTATTGACAATGAACATGAAAACTCATCGAATGAGAGAATTTATGGGAGCTACAATTTTGACAATTTTTGGTAAGATACTTCATTAACAAACCCTTCGTTCATCAGAAGAGAATTCCCAGGGAAGTAGAGCTACAATGGCATTGTGTACTGCTCTGTACATTTCCAAAAAATGCTTATCGAGCCATCCCCAACCTTGCCTGCTGCTTTGTGTTCTGATCAGACAGATTGGTTCTGATCTCTGATTTACTTATTTGCCTCTTTATCCAATAATCAGCTGTTCTCAAAGTGGTCTCCAGACCAGTCACTTCTCATCACCTGGGAATTTGCTAAAAATGCACATTATCCAACCTTGCCTGGACTTAATGAATCAACCACTCAGGAGGAGAAAGCCCAGCAACCTATGAGCTTACAAACCATCCAAGTCTGAGAATCACCATTATAGGGCATAAAGTTATTCAAGGGTGGGGCTTATTTCACCTTCTATTTCTAGGGTCCTTATCACAAAGAATGTCCTGGAAACTTGTATCAGTCTCATGCTACTCACCCTTAAAATCTCACCTTGAATCATAACTACTTTGTGGACATTTTCTCACTCTTCCAGGCAAGTTTAGGTCCCTTCCCCTGTGTGCCTCTGTACATATCCATTTCATAGTCCAGTTCAACATTAACCATAGAAATAAAGTTTTGTACACTCAATAGCCAGTACTACTCTTAGAAAAAAGTTCAACCCAGAATACATATTTATTCAATAACAGGTATTCATCACATGCCAGCTTTTCGTTTAATTAAATCAGTGTTGAAGCTATCAAACCTGTCTCTGTTAGAGCTGGCCCCTACAATGTGCCAAGCCTTGATAATTTTATACCTTACACTATCCCAAAAAAAAGATCAGAGCAGAGGCCAGGAGCCAGGATTTCAATGGCACTTTCCTCCTTATCATTATTATTATTTTAATTTTTTTCTCTCCCTAATGGCACTTCCAGCCAAGGGCATGCCTTTGGTTCCATTTCTTTCAAGATCTAATTTTAAAGTGTCATCAAGAATGTTGACTGTCAACTAATGTGATAGCTGAAAAGCTTTATTTTTCCTGACATGGTAACCTTTAAAAGTAAAAAAATATTTGAGAATGAGACCCTTCCATGAGAGAAAATAAAATCACCCTTTCTTTCACACTTCAAGAAATATTTGTTGAGTACCTAGTGCCAAGCATATTTCTAGGTGTTTGGGATGTGTTTCTGAACAAAACACACAAAGAACCCGGTCCTTGTGGAGCTTAGAATCAGTGGTGTTTGAGGAGGGGAGAGGGGCAGATAATGAGCAATACACACAATAAACAATTCTGTTACATATTGTATTAGAAGGCGGTAGGTGCTCTGGAAAAAAGAAAGCAGTGTGAATGGGATAACAATGGTGAAATGACAAGCAGTCGGTGCCTTTTCAGGTTGGGGCTGAGGGTTGTTTACATGCGTTTCTGAAAATTCAGGATTTCCCTTTTCTATGTTCACCTCCTTTCCTTTTCCATGAAGTCTCAGGACTTTAACTACAATCTGTGTGCCAATAACTTTCAGATGTATACCTCTAGTCCAGGGCTCCTCTGTGTACCCCAAATGTGTACCTACAACTACCTTCTGGGCAACTTATCTGAATATCTAATAGGCATCTCCAGCTCAGGGTGCCCAAACCCCATTCTGTTCTATCCCATCTCCCATGCCCAAACTCTCCCATCTCAGTTCATGGTAATTTCATCCTCCAGGTTGCTCAGGCTAAAACCCTTGAAAGGGACCTTTCTCTAAGACTCTTTCATCTAACCTGACAGTGAATCCTGTCATCTATACCTTCACAAAACCACCTTATTACCACCCTATGAGCCCAGCCAACATCCAGTCCTGGCTGGATTTATCACAATCGTCTCTTTAGTTGCCTCCCTCCTCAACATTTACATTTACATTTATTCTCCACACTGTCTGGCCAAAGCCATCCTCCTCCTTCTATGTCAGGCCTTGCCCCTCCTCTGGTCAATTTCCTCTGACAACTCACTGTCTCACTCCTAAGGGACAAACACTCTAACCCTTATCTCTAGGACCCATCAAGGACTGGCAACCATTATCTCTATGACTTCATTTCTTTCCATGTCCCTCCTCACTCATCCTTCTAGACATGCTCTTGCCTCAAGGTGTTTCTTTGCACTTACTGCCAGATATTACCTCCCCCCAAATCCAAACATCTCACTTCCTCACTTATCCCAGGTTTTAGCATTAATGTCACCTTTGCAGTAAGACTTCCCCTGACATCCGGTATAAATTGTAACTCCCATCCCCTCCAACAATCCCTGTGTTAGTTTGCCCCATAGCATTTACTGCCATCTGACATACTATGTATTTTACTTATTTAGGTAATCATCTGTGATCACATTTCCATGCACAAGAGCCAGGCTTTTGTCTGAATGCTTCACCATAGTTCTTACAGTACTTGGAAGAGTGCCTGACATGCAATGGGCATTCCATCCATCTGGTGCACCAATTGTTTGCCCTGGAATCAGCACTGCCTTAGAAGAATTACATGCTTCCTGTTATTTAATCCACAAGACATCTCTGTGAGGTAGGTATATTTTACCCAGGAGAAAATTAAGCCTCAGATAATTAGAGTGACTTGTCCAAGGTCAAGTATCTCCCACTAATTAGACCTAGAATTGGAATTCATACTCCAAATTCCATACCCATCTCACCTGTGGGATATGACTTGGATGATAATGAATCTGGAAATCTCATCCTCATGGAAGGGTTAAAATAGCTGGATGGCAAACCTGCTCCTTTACTGGAAATGGATTTTTATGGAGGGATGCCTTGGAAGCACATTGATTAAGGGTATAGGGGAACCAGAAAGTGAGAAGGTATTGGAAAGCAGTGATTTGGGCATGAAAAACAAGTGCATTCTTTACAAAGTCATGGACATATGGGAGACAGGGAAAGAAATTGCATTCACCAAATATCTAGTGCATGTCACCATATATTATACTGGAAATTTTCCATTATGTTAATACCAAGAAGCAAATATTATTATTTCTATTTGACAGAAACTGAAAAATAGGAGTAAAAAAATTTAATTATAGCTTTCCCAAGGTCATAAAGATAATCAGAGGCCATGAGGGATATATCTAGATACAGCATTCTTCCATCTTCCATTCCACCTGTTAGGGGGTCTAGGGATTCTAACTAGTAAGAGGCAAGCTGGTATTAACAGAGTTAATCCATGGTTGTCTCTCTCTTGATTTTCCTTGTTTCTTAAAATGAACTCATCCATCTTTTACCTGGGAGCTTTCTCTGGGTTTTTCTTATCCATAGGGAATCAAAAAGTTATCTCTGCCTCTCAGTCACTTCTGACTAAACATGTTGTAGTTACTTTTCTCCCCATTAATACACCTGAGCACACACATCACACTGTTTAATTGACAGACAAACTTAGGCAGGGAATTATATTAAAAGAAAGTTTCTTTTGACAAATCACATTTGAGTGATTTATTGGCTTGTCCAGTGAAGGTGCCAGTACCACCCTTCTTCCCTGACTTGAATAAAGCTAAATGGTATAATGTAAAAGCTGCTTCCTGTGCTCAACCTCTTATCAGCAGCTTACAAAACCACTTTTATTTGAAGACAATCCCTCCTGTTTGGTAATATAAATTTATTTAGCAGAGTTATGAAATTTCTAGAGTCAGACAAATTGAAAGGGACAGATGCAATAAGGCTTGAAATACAGGAAAACAGGAAGTGTTTGCACATGGAGGGTATAAATGCAATTAATGCTCTACGCGTTAGTCATTTAATCAAGAGGGTTCATTGCATAAGTATAGCTTCAACTTTGTGGTGTAAAAACACGGAGCAAGGCTACCCCAATTTAGCCTCAATTTTCTCATCTGTTAATGATCTCATAGGGTTCTCTTTATGAACAAATAGGACACCATATTTAAAGTAGCTAGCATGTGCCTCCCCAGAGTGGTCTTGAATGATTGTTAATAGAATGGACAATGAAATATGGTCTGCCAGCTTATGTTTTATGTGGTTTTTTTTTGTTCCCCAATTATTCTATTACTGCCTGTGTTAGATATTTTCTATTACACCATTGTAGAGTTTCTGGTGTTTCACTTTCCATGTATTTTCAAGTTATTTTCTAAATGGTTGCCCTGTGGATTACAATTAATGTCTTAATTTACAACAATCTAGTTTGGATCAATACTAACTTAATTTCAATAGTTTACAAATATTTGCTTCTATATAGCTCTGTTTCTCCTCCTTTTTTAGGCTTTTTTTTCTTAAATTACAACTTTATATGTTGTGTGTCCTCACCATAGATTTATAAATATTGTTTTATGCAATTGTATTTTAACTCACATAGGGAAAAAGGAGTTACCAACAAAAAATGCATTTATATGCTCTTATATATTTACTTATATATTTATATTCATAAGTGCTCTTTATTTACTCATGCAGATTTGAGATACTGTTTAGTGTCCTTTCATTTCTGCCAGAAAAAATCCCTTTAACATTTACTGTAAGACAGGTCTGTTAGTGACACATTTGTTCAGTTTTATTTATATTTGGATGTCTGAGGATTTCATTCTTGAAATATTATTTTTTCAGATATGGAATTCTTGTTTAACAACCTTTTTCTTTCCCATTTTCTTCCATACTCCATGTTTTCTGATAAGAAAGCAGTTAATCTTATTGAGGATTCCTTATACCCACTTCTTTCTTGTTAATTTCAAGTTTCTTTGTTTTGAGTTTAACAATTTGATTTTATGTCTGTGTTTGGATAACTTTGAGTTTATCCTACCCAGAGTTCGTTGAGCTACTTGGATGTGTAGGTTTTTTTTTATAATCAGATTTGTTTAACTTTTGGCCATTATTTCCTTAAATGGTCTTTCTGCCACTTTTCCCCCTTCCTCACCTCTGGGTCCCTTATTCTGCATACATTGGTTTACTTGATGTACTATGGGTCTCTGCAATTCTGTCCACTTTTCTTCATTCTCTTTTTCTTTCTGTTCTTCAGACTGAATAATATCAATTGAGCTATCTTCAAATATGATAATTCTTTCTTCCATCTGCTCAAATCCACTGTCAAGCCTCTATAGTGAATGTTTCATTTCAGTTATTTTACTTTTCAATTCCAGAATTTCTATTTGGTTCCTTTTTTAATATTTTCATCTCTTTACTGATACTCTTTGTTTGAGAAATGAGTTGACTGGAAACAATGGGAATTTACTGGCTTACAGTTTGAGGCTACGAAAATGTCCAAATCAAGTTATCATCAAGGTGATGCTTTCTTTCCAAAGACCAGGTGCTGGCAATCCTGGGATCCTCTGTCATATGGCAAGGCACATGGCAGTGTCTGCTGGCTCTCCCTTCTCTTCCAGGATTCTTTGTTTTCAGATTCTTGCTTCTGTGTTTTTCTCTTTTTGTCTGAATTTCATTCTCTTATAAAGGAACCCAGTAAGAGGATTAAGATCTATCTTGGGCCATGCCTTAACTGAAGTAACCTCATCAAAAGGTTCTATTTATAATAGGTTTACACATACAGCAATGGATTAGCTTTAATAATATGATTTTCTATGGTACAGTTCCAAACTACCATGGGCACCATTCTCATAATTTCCTTTGTCTCTTTGAATATATTTTAATATCTGATTTAAAGGTCTAGAAAATAACTGAGGAAGGTCAGGACTCCATCAGTTATAGTTGCTTTTGGTTGCTTTTTATATCTTATGCATCATGCATAGCTCCTTATTTCTTGCATTTTTGAAATTTTTGTTGAAAACTTCATTTTTAGTATTATAGTGAGAACTCTAGGAATCACAGTTCTTCCACTTCCCAGGGATTGCTGCTCATTGTACTTGTTAGTGTTTGTTGCTTTGTTTTGTTTTAGTGACTTTTCTGGACCAGCTTTTTTTTTT
>JAQZBX010049068.1:5883-20121 GCA_029593785.1 Cabassous unicinctus | reverse complement strand
TTTATTTTATTTACTTATCCCCCCCTTGCTGCTTGTGCTGCTGTGTCCATTCGCTGCGTGTCTTCTCTGTGTCTGCTTATCTCCCCCTTGCTGTGAGGTCTTGCTGCATCAGCCCACGGTGCCGCGCGAGCCGGCCTGCTCTCACAAGGAGGCGCCGGGAAGCGAACCCGGGGCCTCTCATATGGTAAATGGGGGCTCTATCCACTGAGCCACACCCGCTTCCCTCTTCACGGCATCTTCAGGCATATTCACGGCTCCTTCACAGCATCTTCACGGCACCTTCACGGCATCTTCATGGCTTCTTCGCAGCTTCTCTGTGGCTCTCTGACTTTGGGAAGGACCCCCGTCTCTCTTCTAAAGGCTTTGCCACCCAGGATCGTTTCCTTGTGGAGTAACAAAGTCAACTGATGGGGGACCTTAATTATACCCGGAAAATTCCTTCAGCTTTGCCACATAACATAACATAGTCAGAGGGGTGCTATCACATGGCAGGTCCTGCCCAAGCTCAAGGGGAGGGCATCAGACAAGGGGTCATTGGGAATTGGCTGCACTTCCCACTGGGATCCTCCCCCCACCCCAGGGTCCCCTCTGTCCCGGGGACGTGGAGGGGCCTCCAAGCACCTCGCCATAACAAACAACAGGAATCTGCCTCACAGCTCTGGGGCCGGAAGTCTGAACTCAGGGTGCTGCAGGGCCGCGTGTGCTCTGAAGGCTCTGGGGGAGGCTGCCCCCCACCCCTCCCGGCTCGGCGTGTGCCGGCCATCCTTGCGGTTCCGTGGCTTGAGCTGTCCCGTGGCCTCCTCTCCCCATGCTCCCCAGCGTCTGTGCGTCTCCTAAGGAGGCCACACCCTAGAGCAGTCTGGCCTCGTCGTATCCAGTCACAACTTCAAAGACCCTATTTCCAAATAAGACCCATTTACGGGGCCAGGAGTTCAGGCCAGAACGTCCGTTTTGGGGTCATCTCCAAATCCTGCCTCCGCCACCCACCAGAGAGCCCGAGGCAGCGGCAGGTGAACCAGAGGAGGGCGAGCAGGAGGCTGGAAGGGTGGGAACTCCAGGAGAGGCCGGCCGACGGGGCCGGCAGCAGCTGTCACCCAGGCCCCAGCGGGTGGCTCAGGAAGGGGGTGGCCCTTCTCCTTCCGGGTTGTTCTTGGCCTCCTGATGTCCAGCCTCTAGCGGAGGGCACCAAGCACCCCAGTTCTGCTCTGCTTCCCACAGAGGCTGCCCCCAGGTCCATTTGGAAGCCGCCTTGTCCACTCACTACTCAACGCCCCCATTCGCTGCTCCAGTCTTCAGCAGCCCTCCCCTGGGCTCCCCACACCACAGACGGAGGGGGACGTCTCCTGCCCTCCACGGGCTGAGCGCGGGCAGCCGCGCCCACCTTCGCAAACACGCAGCGAACAGCCACAGGGGAACGCAGGGAAGATTCCAGAAACGCCCCTGCTTGATGGCTGGTACTGTCCCTCAACTTTACTAGGTAGACCGAGACCAGGGTGAGGCCCCCAAGAGGCGGCGCCAGCCCGAGTCCACACTGCTCTGACTGCTCCCTGGGGCTTCCCACGGCACCTTGCCTCTCCCGCTGGGCCCTCACCGGTGGGAGCCCCGTGGGTGCGCCCGGGCGCCCAGAGTTCTGCCGTGACCAAGGGAGCTAGCCGGAGGGGGAGAGCCCTGTTTATGAGCCGGCCCAGCGGCTCTCAGAGGAAGTTGACTTCCCCAGCCTGCCTGCGGCTGGGGCCTGCCGGGTGCCCACCACTGACCAGTGGGACGGGGCCAGCTTCTCCATCGCACCGTCCACTTGCCCTTTGTCCCTGGCAGTGAGCAGCGTGTCCCCAAAGATGTCCACTCCCCGGAACCCCCGTGCATCAGCCAAAGGGGCTTTGCAGATGTCCTTAAGGTTAGGGGGCCTCGAGGCAGGGAGATTATCCGGGTACATCCGCACCACAAATTCTACTCAGGACTGAAAAGGAAGGAACTACTGATATGTGCTTCGGAATGGATCTCACGGGAGTTAGAGCGCCTGAAAGAAGCCAATCTCCAAAGGTTTCAGACAGCCTGATTCCAGTTCTATCACATTCTGGAAATGGCAGAATTATAGAGCTGGAGAACCGTTTAGCGGTTACCGGGAGTTGGGGATCGGGGGGAAGGCGAGACCTTTGTGGGGATGGGATGGCTCTGTATGTGGATTGTGGTGGTGGCTACACAAATCTACACCCGGCGTAAAATGGCACCGGCTTCCCCACGCATTGCATCGACGTCAGGTGCCTGGCTTTCATCTTGCACTGCACTTACGTAAGATGGAACCGTTGCGGAAGCTGAGGGAAGGGCCCGTGGGACCTTGCTGACTGTGTTTGCAAGTTCCTTTGAATCTATAGTTATTTCAAAGTAAAGAGTTAAGGGGAGAGCCCTGAATCTCAGCAGAGCTGCAGCACCTGCTCTCCAGTTCACTGGACTCGCCCAGGACAACCAACAAGGAGATGACGACGGACAGCGCCCACCCAAAGGAACCGAGAGTGTCTACAACGGCCAGCAAGACAGCTCCACCCATCCCCGCGGGATCTAAGGCCCCCTCTCGATGAGAAGCAGAGTGGGCATCACCATCCCCAAATCCTCAGGACTGGGGAACGAACGATGGGCTGCTTCAGCAGACTTGTTATTACTCCAGCAACGGAAGGACTCGCATCATCGACGTAGAGGCAGTGGCCACCAGAGGCTCTGAGGGGTGGGAGAGGGAAGAGTAGGCTGATATGGGGGCATTCTCGGGACTTTGGATTTGTCCTGCATGACACTGCAGTGACGCACGCGGGCCGTGGTGAATTTCGTCATAACTTACAAAATCGTGCAGGACGGAGTGCAAACTGTAATGTGAACTGTAGTCCACGGTTAGTAGAATGCTTCAATATATGCTCCTCAGTTCTAACAAATGGACCACACTAATGAGGGATGTTGCTAATGTGGGAGATTGTGGGAGGGGAGGGAGGGGGGCATATGGGAATCCCTTATATTTTTTATGTAACGTTTATGTAATCTAAAGCTTCTTTAAAAAAAAAATTATTAAAGTTAGGGGAAAAAAACACCAGCACCTTTGCTGGGCTCCCCACAACTCTCAGGATAAGGAGCCATGCCTGAGGGACCCCCAGGCTTTCCCTCTCTCCACCTCATTCTGGCCTCACCACTCTTCTCTTGGTTCCTCTGACAAGCTGGGTCTTCTGTCACCTCAGGGCCTTTGCACACGATTCCCTAAGCTCTGAAAGCCCTCTCCCAGCCCCGTCCTTGTTCCTACACCAGGTTTCAAGGTTAAATGACACTTTTTTGTCCCCTCCCAATCCAGACTAGGTGAAGACTGTTATTCTCAAGGCTCCCTGCACGTCTCCTGTCTTGTTATAACCTTATCAGTACCTGTCCTTGTGGGGTGCAATGGTTGAGTCTGGGCCCTGCGGCCTGCGGCAAGCCTTCGCACTGCCTCGTACAAGGCACTTCACCTCCTTGTGCCTCAGTTTCCTTCTCTGTAAAATGGGTGTGACAGCCTGCTTTGCTGGTGGTTCCCAGCCCCGAGTGAACTGTGTCTTCTGGTGTCTAATCTCTCCCCTTCATTTTGAGCCGGCCTTGTGACCCGCGTCCACGAGGAGAACACAGCAGAGGAGATGTGACGCGGTGCCAGGGCCAGGCCTCAAAGGACACACCAGCCCCACCGTCCAGTCTCTAGCTGACCCACGAACTGAGCGCCAGAGGCCAGCGGAAGCAGCAGCAAGTAAAGTGTTTGCTTTCGGGTGGTGTGGCAGTCAGTGATGATATCACCAGTGGGGATAATTCTCACACCAACCCCAGAGGATTCTTGTATGAAATAAGGCATAAAGTGCTTATACTAGTGCCAGCATAAAGAGCTGAAAGGCTAGTTATTAGTTTATTAAACGCCTTCTCCATTAGGCTGGGAGTTCCCCAGGTGCTATTTTCCATAGCCCAGAGCCTGTCGCCGAGTAGTCACTCAAATATTTGTCTAGGGAATCAATACGTAGCCCAAACCATTGTGAGTCTCGGTTGAACTAAGGGTCCACTTCCAAGCCCGCACAGATGCCCGGCAGTTGCCGAGAGAAGAGCCTCTAACAGGATCCACCCTGCTTAGAAGTCAGTTATGGCTTCAATTAAAATTTTTTCTTCTAATGGAAATATAAACATTTCTCTCGTGTTATTTCAGACACGGTGAAAAATGATTTCCATTCATTTTTTTCAGTCAACCCAACCCCCTTGGTTGGAGCTTTAAGTAACGTCTGATTTCTTCCACGCTGTAAATCAGGCTGCAGAAAGCATCACTGCACAAAAATCTTTGTGCACATCTGATTCTATCCTTATGATAAATCCCTGAAAGTGGAAATTGCCGGGTCGGAGGGTCCGAACATTTTCAAGGCATTTGACAGATAACGTCAAGTTGCTTTTCGGAAAGGTACCAATTCACATTCCCAGCAGCGCCGTGAGTGCCCATCTGACGCCCCACACTAGGGCCAAGCATTATCATTTCTTTCATCTTTGTTAATTTGATGAGGGGTGAAAAATGTATTAAGTTTGTTACTGAACCATGAACTAAATCAAAGATTAAAATACACACACACACACACACACACACACACCTCATGAGCCAGTCTGAACCAGAACTGAATCTATATTTTCCAAGATGATTGAACTGTAACATCAAAATAGCCTCTGAACTGAGACTCAACCCGCGTTTCAATCCATTCGAGTCCCTAATTAGGCCATGAGGGGACCGCACGGAAACCCCGACCACACCTTGACCTTGTTAACACTGTGCTACAACCACCAGCTCGAACTGGGCCCAGCTCCCAGCCCTGGGTCGCTGAGGAGCCGTACGGGTGTCCGGTTCTGCTGCGCCCTCCCCTGCCCCTTCAAACTGGCTTCAACAGAGGAGACTCAGGACAAGCGAGGCTGTGACTCGGCCTCTGTGGAGGTCGGGAACCCAGAAAACAAGGGGCAGAGTGGCCCTGCCAAAGGCTGGGAATCTAGAACACCGGGCAGGGGGCGTGGGTGCCTCTGGAGGCGGGGAGCCCAGCAACGAGGGGCACGGCGGGCCTTTCTGGAAGCTGAGTGGCCCTGGGGAAGGGAATCAAGAATGCTTGGCTAGACCCAATCGCAACAGCTCCAGGAGCCAGGGAAACAAAGGCTTCCTGGCTGCGGCTCTCCCCAGATGATAAACTGATATGCAGCCAGCAGGGCCCTGCAGAAGCTGCTCATCCACAGCCTCTCCTTCCCGCCAGCGCGTCATTTAGCCCCGGGGCCAGATTAGGGCCCTCGGAGACCCTGAGCCCTGAAAGGATGCCAATCCGACATCTAAGGCCCCACTCCCGACTCTTTTCCCACAAAGCTTCCGTTCAGGAGGGCTGCACGGCGTGCAGGGCCCCGAGTCCACTGACTGCTAGGGGCTGCGGGTCCCCGAGGGGCCCCTTCCTGCCGGGGCGCCGCGCCGGGTTTGCGGGTCTGAGCGGGCGCCCCGCGCTCCAGTGCGCAGGCGCCGCGGCCTCGGGGCGCCCCAGGGCCCTCCCGGGGGGCCCCTGCTCCGCCGGGGGGAGAGGCGGGCTCCGCGGCCCGTCGGGGATCTGCGGCCCGGGCTCCTCGAGGCCGCGTGGGACAAAGGGTCCCGGGCAAGCGGGCCCGACAGGGAGACAAAGGAGGGAAGCGGCGGCTGAGGGAACAAAGGGGAGAAGGCTCAGAAGGGCGGGCGCCCGGAGGCTGGTGTTCTTTTTTCCATTTGTGCGGGGGGGAAAAAAAAACAACAAAAAGACGCCGGCTTCCCGCCGACGCGCGCGGGGCCGAGCCCAGAAGATGGAGGCGGCCGCCGCCCCTCAGCCGCCGCCGCCCCTCAGCCGCCCCCCCTCAGCCGCCGCCGCCCGCCTCGCGCCCTCCCGGGCGGAAGGGGCGGGGCGAGCCGCGCGGGGCGGGGGCGGGGCCCGCGACGCGGCGGGAGCGCGCGCGCCCCATTGGGCGGCGGCCGTCCGGGGGCGGGGCCTGGTGCCGCCGCGAGGCTGGCTCCGCCCCCCGCGCCCCGCGGGGAGCGTCAGAGGCGGCGGCGGCGGCGACGGCGGCCGAGGCGGCGGCGGCGGCGGTGAGCGCGGGGCGGCGGCGGTTGGCGCCGCGGGCTGCGAGCTGCCGTTGTCGCCGCCGCGGCCTCCGGGCTCGGGGACGCCGGGGCGGGCACGGCCGACGCGCCCGGGGTGAGGGCGACGCGGCCCGCGGCCCTCGAGGCGGCCGGGCCGGGGCCTGAGGCGGCGCGGCCGGGGGAGGGGCGGCCCGGAAGGCGCTGTCCTCGGGGGCGCGGGGCCGCGTCTCCCGGTTCCCGCCGCCGGCAGCCCCGGCCCGGCCGCCTCGCTGGGGGCGGCGGGCTGCAGCTGTCCCCGTCGTGCCGGGGGCGTCGCGGGCGTGTGCCCCGCATGCTGCCGTCCCGCGTTGCTCTGCTTTCCTTTTGCGCCGGGGTCAGCGATGACCCCCCTGCCCCCCAGGAGGGGCGGGTCGCGGCTTGGATGGTGACGGCGCCTCCGTGCCCAGGGCGAGGCAGGCCCGCAGCCCAGAGAGGTTTCACGCAGCAGCCCTTTAAAAATAAACTAGGCAGGGCCTTTGGGGGGGCGTCTGGCCGGGTCTTGTTTACGAAAAATAATAGTGACAACACAGGCGCCTCCGCAGGTACCGAGGCCCGCCCTAGCGCTTGGTCAGCTTTGCTTTCTTTTGCGTTGAGCCTGTCCCTGCAGCTCCTGGAGGACGAGCCCGGCTCCCCTTGGCCCCTGCGGGTTTGCCTCCGCGTTAGAACCGCGAGCCGCCGAGCTTCTGAATGACCGTGCCAATTTTGTTGCAGGGCACATCGGCGTCAGACCTTGAAGTAGTCGGTTTGTGCCAAATCGTCCCCGCTTGCCACATGAGTCTAAATCATGACGGATGCCAAGTATGTCCTCTGCAGATGGAAAAAGCGATTATGGCCTGCAAAGGTGACAGCCAGCGCTTCCGTGATTTCAGGAATTGGAAATGACTTTTGGGTGACAAGTACAGTCTTTATCAGGAGGTACCTAGGAGTTGCCTCGCTGAAGTAATTGAGCCTGAACAGTTTGGCACCCACGTCTGTTGGCATCGGTTCTCATTCCCCATTTAATGGGGTTTTGGCCCGTGCCTACGAGGTTGCACATCCAGACGTGAGCACACTTAAAAAATACTGAGAGTCAGCTATAAAAAGGCACGTAAGGCTGTAACTCAAGGAAATAGCTGGCAAGTAGCCCTGTGATAGTAAATGATGGTGGTATCTTGGGAAGGCTTTCCAGCTATGCAGTGGAAAGAACGCTGGACTGCAAGGCCACACACCTGGGTCCTAGGCTTGGTGTGCCACTGACCTCTTGTGCCTCCATTTCCCCATCCGTAAAATAAAGACCGCTGGAGTCTTGTGGTTGTACACCTTCAGCATCACCCCCTATGTCCGTATTTATGTGTTACCACCGTTTTTTATTTTGTCAACTGTTTTGTCTTAACAAGGATTTCCTTTTTTTTGAACATAGGTTTTGTTCAGAACCAAGACGTCTCCAAAAAATAAGAGAAAAAAGGAACTTTTTCTAGATGTTCAAATACTCTCTGTAGATGAAAAGTTAAGTGTGGCAGTTTATTTATACTATTTTTTGTAGGCGATTTGTGATATGCCAGAAAGAAAGGGGAGTACATGCTCAAGGACATCACGTCTGTTAACTCATCAGTGCTCATAGTAACCTGACAACAACAACTGTTTTTATTTACATCAGTTTGGAGATTGAAAAATGTATATGAGGCGATGTATAACGACAGCACTACAAAAATTGAGTAAATATAAATTATACACCTGGGGTAAACTGTTTGGGGTTAAAATAGAGGTATTTCCTTCCCACAAATCTGCATGCCTGTTTTTTTTCCCCAGAAAAAAATTAATTTTGAAATATTTGATTTTTGAGCTTGTCACTCAATAAGAAACTATTATTCAGCATTCAAAAGGCAAATAAATACTATTGGGCTGCACTCTACTGTTCTGCTCTTGGTTATTTGGTAACGGAAAGGTATAGGCCACCTAGAATGGTGGTGAGTAACATGCCCAGATCGTATAGGATTGTGGTAATGACATGGAAAACTCTAAACAGAACAATGAAACAAATTTAGCAATAGTCAAAAGTTCCCTGACTCCCCCATCCCCCTTTCTTGCTGAGCTTTTCCCCCTGCCCCACTCCTTACTGCTGGATGTGTCTTCAGAGCTGTCTCCTAAGCTTGTTTTGTCCCCAGCTCACACTTTCCCTGAGGCTGGGAAAGTAATTGAATACTTGAGTTTAAAAGGAAAGCACAGCCTTTTAAACTAAAACACACCTGCTGGGCTGTAAACAGCTTTTAGTGACATTATCATCTACTCTGAAAACCTAACAAAGGAATTATTTGTGCAGTTGAAAGTAGGATTTGCCTCATAAAAGTCACAATTTAAATTCATTTTTACTCTTAAATCTAGCTAACCTTTTCTGTCTTAAAAGGAGAGAGAGAGGAAAAAAAAAAACATTCACCAGGGTCCTTGCTGCCTCTAACCTCAGGCATATGAATTCCTAGTTGACTGTGACTTTTGGTTCAAGTGGAAGCTTGAGAAGGAGGAAAATGAATTTAATTCTTTTGTCGTCTAAAAGAAAAACATGTTTGAAAATGTCCGTGGCATTGGCTGACGGCATGTAACGGTGGTTTCTGTCTCTGCAGAATTAAGGTGAGACGCACAGAGGTCAGTACCCTAAGGAAGTCTCACATTGAAGACATTGCCTCCTCGTTAGGTAAGAGCATGTTTCCAAGAAGCCACTTGCTTTTAAAATAAGAGAGTTTGAGAGAATATGGAGACTCAAATCTCTAGGTGAAAATGTATCTCACTCACTGTTTTTTTTTTTCCCTTCATACCAGGGATTGTGAATTCCCTGAGCTGAAGGAGAAAGAAAAAAAAAAGGATCTACATTCTTAATAAACACTTCCACAATTTGCCTCTAGACCAGATAGATCCTTTTCTCCAGAGCGGCCCGTGGCGAGCGCCAAGCACACCTGCTTGCATCCATGGCCTTCAGTGTGTTCAGGGCACGGGATGAGTTTTCCTCCATGAAGAGAGGGGAAGAGTCTCTCTTTCCTGGCTCATCCCGTATTAAGCCGGGAAACTGGCTCTGTTGCTGCCGTGGCTGGCTTCATCTCTGCCCAAGGTTTAGAAGCAGTTGGTTTTGTGTTTAAAATTCCAGACCTGAACCCAGGGGAGAAAAGATGGGTCACCTGTCATCAGCGTTGGTGGCTGCCGTTGTTTGCGGGGCTGTCGTAGGTGGGGGCGAGGCGGGTGGGAAATGCAGAGCTCCGCTTCCCTTCCTCCTTGGCAAGCCTCGTCTTGTGCTCGCAGTCCAGCCGCCCGCGCCCCCTTTGTATTTTATGGGTGAGAAAGACTGCTTAAGCCCAGCCAAGCCAGGGACTTGTCACGCGTACCCACAGCTAGGACGTAAATCAGCGACTGCGCGCTTACCTGGTCGGAGTTTAGCAAACCCAGACACAAAAATTACTTTCTCCCCTTGGAGTGGGAGTGCTTAGTCCATTTGCAAAGAATTACTAGTTTTGCGAAAAGATTGACCAGAATTCCTTCCAGTGGTGTGTGTAAAATAAGGTCTATTTTCATATCTCTTCAGAAAAGCTATAGCTTAGGGCAGGATCCATCTCTAACGTACCTTAGGTTGTGTTGGCCTTCATCTCTTGAAAGCTGCCCTCGTTCACACCGCGTTGGGGAGCTGGCTCTTTGTGGGTGCCTTTAGTATTAAATGGGGGAGGATGCTATTTTGATTGCGGTGTTATGCCTGCTGAGTTGTGATAGTGCATCCATCACCTTGTTCAGATAAATAGCACCATATCTATATGTCGGAATGAATAAATGAAACTTGCAGGAGGGAGGTTGGGCTGCGATTTCAAGGCCCATGATGCTCTTTTCTGGCTTTGAGATGCCCTTCCAAAGAAGTCCTGAAGATTTCCCCACCCACAAGGAGTCTTTCTAATCGGCTGTTTCTTGCCCTGTCCCCCCAACTGAGAGTACGTTGCCAGCAGAGTTCTTATTGAGTTGGCCTTGGTTTTTATTGACCCTGATTGAATTTGAAATTGTAAGGCTGAGAGAGGATTTGCAAAACATTTGAATACATTTCGTTTGTGGTACTGTTTTGTATCTCTGGGAATTTGTCTCTTTAACCAATGAGTTTAAGGTCAGTACATTTTTTTCTGTTTTTTTGTTTTTGTTTTTGTTTTTTAAAAAATGAAGCCTCAGGGCCTTGAGCAAAGAGGTGGTGTTTTGTAGCCTTTTCCCCCTTTTGGGAAAATGAAGGTGAGAAGTGTTATTTCTACTTTTCACTCACTTAGATGAGAAAAACAGCCATCAAAATTATTTGACAGCTGTGTTTTTAAGGCAGTGCTGGGGTAGTGATGCTCGGTGTCCAAATGTAACCGCCTGTTGCTTATTTTCTGTTCTTGCAGCCTCACAGAATGAGGTTACTGCCGCACCCCTGGAGGAACTGGCCTACAGACGGTCACTTCGAGTGGCCCTGGACATTTTGAATGAGAGAACCAGGTCGAATCAAGAAAGCTCTCCAAGGGAAGAAAGAACTGCTCTGTCTCAAAGTGAGAAGCCTACAGAATCGGCCTCCTCGCTCTGTGATGCTAACTTTTCCTCTCTGTTCCGTGAAGACCCATCAGGCGGTTCTGGACCTGAGGGAGGTGAAAGTGGACAACAAAGCTTGTCAAGTTTGCCCACTTGTGAAAAGGTTCTCACCGGCAGAGCAGACTTAAAGAAGGAGCTGGGAGAAAGGGACAACCCTCGAGCCCTGCTGGTCTCTTCAGTCGGAGATGGTTCTCGGGACAGTATCGGATCTAGAATACTCCAGAAAAATTGGATTAACCCAAGTAAAAAGGAAAGAAATTCAGCACAGAAGTCTGGCTTGTGCCAGAATGTGCCTTCACTTTCAGAGGGCGCACATGAAATAGACAGAGAGAAAAAGACAGACGGCTCCACAGCTCCCTCCTCACCTCCCAAGGTTGGAGAGGAGGATGCGTGGGCCAAGGCCCGAGGAGACCCTGTTCTGCCGTCAGGTAGCCTGGCTGTGCTCCCAGCCTGGCGGAAGAAGGTGCATGACATCTGCCAGGGGACAAGGGCCCGTTCCTGCTGGCCCTGCCCAGATGCCGCTGAAGGCTCTGCAAAGAAGCTGTGCCTGGATAGCAGCCAGAGTCCGCCCGCCTGGGAATTGGAGATGGGGGCAGTGCGGCACCCCAGGTGGGGGCCCAGGGGGTACATGACTTTGCGCAGTGCCTCCAGACTCGGCCCGCCTCTTCCTCATGCTCCTGCAGACAAAACGAGAGATCTTCGTTTCTCAGGTTCTGAGAAAGCAGAGGAAGGTAAAAGTGTCTGGGTGGAAAATTGAGAGCCATGAGGGTGGAGTTTTCGTATTCCTGCTGCCAGTTTTGGAGACAGGCCCTTGTATATTTTTAACCAGCTCTTAATGAGATCGTTACCAAAATAGATGTAGAGCTGAGATGTCCGAATTCTTTCTTGTTTGTCTCTCCCACTGGGCTGTAATTATGTCAACTGCTCCCAGATATCTGTGCATTTTCATTCTTGTTGTGAACCAGAGGGAAAGGAGCGGGGGCCTGTGGTAGAGCGTGGCAGAGCAATTGTGTTGGTGGAGGCGCCGGGAAGCTTTGTGGCTGTGATAATGCTGCATCTGCTCCCCACCGAGGATTAGCTCTTTTTTTCTTAACTGTTGCAGAAGCAGTAATGCATTCCCATTAAATTGGGCAGGAATCTCAACGGTGATTAACTCACTTAAAAGGCTCCTGACTTTTGAAGAATTCCTGTGTAGATATATTTTTGTATGGTTGCAGTCATGCGCTATAATTTTTTCCATTTAAACATTGTATCATCTGACTCGTTTTTGAAATGCTAATTCAGAAATCCTAGTGGCTGCCTAGTTAAGTATCTTGAAACCTATTCTCTAACACACTTAGTGTATAGATTTCTGTCTTTATTCTAAACTTCTTTCGTGGCCAGCGCCTCAGCACATTTGGAAGCTGCAGGGAATGATTTGTATGTCTGCCATTTTCTGAAGAGAAAGTGACCTACCCCTGTGTTGCCCCGTTGCCAACTCTTGGTTCCTGTTACCCTGCTCCCTTGCTCTCCCTCGAGTGCCCGAGGCCGTGAAGGCCTAATCCACACCAGGTCAAAGGGAATTCCCACCTGGAATTCATTCAACTCCCAGCCGTTCAGATTGCCACTCTCAGGCTTGTCTTTCACTTCTGCAGTGAGAGGCAGGCTCCTTCCCTCTCTTTCTTAATCTGACGTGCTTGAACTGAAGTGTACCCTGCTGAATTTGAGTGACGTTCTCCATAACACAGTCTTGTCTTTTGCATTGATGGTCTTGTATCACAAAATATTTTTCTTGGGGTGAGATGAATCACCAAGACAGCACCATGAGAACGAATGTCTGCTCTAACATTATTAACAGAGCGCCAGTCTTCCGGAGAGTCAGTGGAGTTTGATTCCATGAATTCTCTTCTGGAGGAAGACGAGGAAGATGAGGAGCCACCAAGGATACTTTTATACCACGGTAAGAGACGACCAGAGTGTGCTTGCAGTCCAGACAGTACGCGCGAGAGAAGGCCCGGCTACTGCTCTGAAACCGTTGCTGACACCTCCAGTTCAAGGTCTCGAGGTTTGATTTTTCGACTGAGACTGAGACGTGGAAAGCACTCTCGGAGGTGTCCTGTTTTCAGTCCTCTATCTTAGAACACACAGAGGGGAGAGGGACGCTTGGCCTCTGCCAGCCCTCTCCTTGAACTTGGCTTCACCATTTCTCCTCTCCCCTCAGTGGGAAGGAGTGGTGCCAGGTGGAGAGCAGTTAGACGGCCATCATCTGGCTGTGGCCTCGCCCTGCCTTCTGGTGGGACTGTCCTCGGCTGCCTTTGGGGACGGTGGCTGCGTGAGTGTCCAGGGAGGCTGCATCTGCAGCCCCGGGAGCAGCCCTTCACCGCCCCTCCCACGAGTGGCCACTGAGGGCCAGTGTGCGAGGGCTTCAATGTCAACAGACTCAAGGATTTCGAACCTGCAGTAAACAGCAACTTAGTGTATTTCATTTAGAATCAATTGTTTGTTTTTTTTTTAATTTGACATGGTTTAGTCTTGTTTTTTATTTTGATTTATTTTTACCTTTTTATTTTGAGAGAATTATAGAGTCACAGAATGTGGCAAAATAGCCTGGAGGGGTGCCTGAGCCCGTCCCCCAGCTCCCCCCGGTGCTAACACCTTGCAGAGCCAGAGCACAGCAGCGCAGCAGCATGTTGACATGGGCTCTGTCCCCCGAGCTCTCGCGCTCTCTCCAGTTTAACCGGCTGCACGCGGAGGGACCGCGCGTGTGTGCGTAGACTGTCGTTCCCTGCTCCGCTTCTCTCCAGACTGCCTGCGTGCGTTCCCGCCCTTCCCTGTCAGTGGGCTCATGTTTCCCTTTTTTATTACTCGATGGTCCCTTAGATGTCTTTACATGTCCGCACAGTTTTCTAATTGTTCCTAGTAGCAGCTAGGCATTACTTACTACGGGTGGGTGGGTGGGTGGGTGAAAAGCCGTCCTGCCTAGACCCAGCTGCCAGGTGTCTCGGCCGGCTCCTGATGGTGGGTGCAGGGCCGGCTCCTGATGGTGGGTGCAGCGCCGTGCTCTTCTGGGGAGCGCTTCTGTAGGCTCCGCTCCAGGAGCAGGGCTTGCGGCCCCTGTGCTTTCCCACGGGCCCTTTCCATGCTCACCGCGGCCAGCGGGGTCAGCTCCCCACAGCCCCCGGGCGGCTGCGCTTTCCGCCCCGGTAGCACGGGCTTCTTTGGCTCCCGTCTGGCGTGGGGTTCTGACGGGCAAGGCCGTCCCGGCAGGGCCCTGGCGGGTCTGTAGGAGCCGCCCTCCCTCCAGGTGCAGCAGCCCGCCATCGTTCTGGATGCAAGCGTTTCTTTCTAGCTTGCCCTCCCCTTTTTGTTTGGTCTAATTTTTTGCTTCATGGACTTTTTAATTTTTTATATAGTTAAAATTTTAGCTCTTCCTTTCTGTTGTAGTGTCAGAACTGATGCAATCTTCGTTTTGAGTGTCTAAATAGTCTGTTTTCTACTAGTTTTTCTGTTAGGTGATTTTTAAAATTACTCTGGTGGGTTGTTTTTTTTTTTTTTTT
>JAQZBX010049067.1:0-20021 GCA_029593785.1 Cabassous unicinctus | reverse complement strand
AAAAAAAAAAGCTAGGACTGACAACAGTTGTAAAGGGCACGGAAGGAAAACACCCTTGTTATGATTCAGCCTTGCCCTTTGCCTAGGCATGTTTCATTCTAAATCCCCATTTTGAATCAGATGCACCTTCATCTTTGCTCCAAGGCTACAGAGACAGACAGATCTGAGACCTAATCCTCTGCTAGTCAGATGCTAGGCTTGTGACCTCAGTCAAGTTAATCTCTCAGTCCCTCAATTTTCTCACCAGTAAAATGGATATAATATCACTAATTACCTCACTGGATTGTGAGGACTAAATGCCATACTGCACACAAAAATACTTGGTACTGGGATCCGACCCACAGTAAATGTTCAATAAGTGTGAGTATTCTTCTCTTTTCAATTTGGTTTCTTTAATACTCATGGGGGCATTTCTATGGAAGGGCCTAGCCCAAGCACTTCTTGGCAGCAAGATAAAAACACTCATGAAAACACCAGCCCTGCATAGTAGTCCTTAGACAGAAACAAAATGAGGGAAAATGCTCCCTAGTAAGTTCACATTGCAAGATTTTCAGGTGCTTTCTGGGTTGCTGAAGAAAGATTATATCAAACTTGGTGTTAGAGGATTTTAACTGTATATTTTTAAAAATGGGAAATCCATATTTGTGGCAACTCTCAATTAATCAGAATACCCCCATTCTCTGGCCATACTATATAAATTTAATATAAACGATTCAAGAGAAATATGTGGAAGCTATTAAATCTCTTGGGCA
Organism: Cabassous unicinctus; assembly: GCA_029593785.1. Classification (NCBI taxonomy): domain Eukaryota; kingdom Metazoa; phylum Chordata; class Mammalia; order Cingulata; family Chlamyphoridae; genus Cabassous; species Cabassous unicinctus. The sequence goes on along the minus strand of JAQZBX010049067.1, from coordinate 19,269 downwards.
TGGATCTTTATGTTTTGCTTATGATATCGTCTTCCCCTATTGGAAATTAAGGAAGGTCATTGAAACCCAGCTGATTTTTTCAGGCTCTTATTGAAAGAAGGTAGAGGAGTGAGCAGTCATGTGAAAGGGGCTGCTTTAGGAAGCTGACAAAACAAGTGATGGCTCACTTAATCTAAGAGGTACAAAAGAAGGGTACAAAAGAAGCCTGAGAGGGGGTAGAGCAGGGGACAGTGTATGGCAAGACTCACCTAAGGTGTCAGCCACTCTGGCCTCCTTGCAGTTTCTCAAGCACTCTGAGCATTCTCCCCTATTAGGGTCTTTGCACTTGTTCCTTCTGTCAAAAATACATTCATTCACATTTTTCTTCAGCTCTTTCTTCAGAGAGAATTTCCTTGAACACCCTATCTAAGATAAGTGAACTCTCCCTATCCCATGCGGTCCTTTTACTTTACTTTTTCTTCAAGGAGCTTGAAACTATCTGACATTTGTTTACTTATTTATTGCTGGGCTTTCCTGCTAAAATGTAATCTCCACGAGGGCAGGGACATTATGTGTACTGCTGTGTCTCCAGCACCAGGAACACAGCCTGAAACCTCGTGGGTACTTTGCAAATATTTTTGAATTAATGACCTGTTGAGGCAAATTATGTTCTTTGCTGCAAAGAGCTTTGGGCTGATGGCAGGAAGCCAGGATGCAGGCCCTGGGAAAGTCACTCAACTTTTCTGGGCCTTCATTTCCATATTTGTAAAACAAGAATAGTGATATATGCCCTACTTTCTGCATAAAATTGCTGTATGTAAAATATGAAAGAGAGAAGGACAACTTTAGCCTTTTGTCCATGTAGGCCAAGACCACATTAGGAATTAATTTAGGCAGGTGGGAAATTCTCAAACATTTAGTTTTCACCCAAAGTGAATCTTGTATACGATTTTTATGACTCTCAGTTCTCCATGAAAATCTCCTTATAAAGTAGCATCAAATAGAGTTAGGATGCAAATTGGGAGTCCCTAAGCTGTTAGGGTGATAGCCAGGCTGTGCTGCAGAGGGAAGATACATTACCTTTTATCAGTTTCTCAACCTTTTTGAGCCTAGGGTCCCTTTTGATAAACATATACATTTCATGCTCCCTTTTTGGCACTATATATATATTTAAAATAAAGCATGTACTTATTTTAAAGCACTCAGATTTATCATTATAGACTTAAGAGTAGAAATAGAGTAGACATAGAATAGAAATACTCATGTAAATGGGGCCATATACACATGACAAGCAAGATAATAGCTAACAAACATGCGTTGATTGTAGGACTCAATTAAAATGGTTTATCAGCTTATCTTTTTCTTATTCCCACTATGCAAAAAGGTTTTGTTGAGCTTTAGTTTCTGTATTTATTGTAGAAATATCACACTGCTTTTCAAATTATACTTGCCTCTTTCCCACTTCTGTACCCTCCTAATTATGACTTTTAGATATGACCTTTGAAAGTTTTCTTCTGTTCAATTTTAGAAAATTGAATCTCATTCTAAAGGCACTAAAGAAATTTTCCATTTATAAGACTGCTCATTTTCATTTAAAGTGAGACTTTTTTCCAATTAATTTTTCTAATTGAATCTAGATTTTTGTATAAGTCTATTTAAAAATAGTTCCCTATAAGTAATACCTATTCATTATAGAAAAGTTGAAAAATATAGATAATGGTAATGAGGGGGAAATTATTTATAGCTTAATAATCTAAAGACACTTATTATTGAAAACTAACTGGGTTTTCTTCTGTAGTTTAATAAAATACATTTTAAGCACACATGTGCTCTTACAATATTGTATTCCGCTGCATTTTCCACTAAATAAGAAAAAATCCCTCTTGTATATCATGTTATTACAAATGATTTTAAAGCATTATTTTTAATGAATGCATGATAATCCAGTCATTGAATATACCATATTTTCCTTAACTACTTTTTCTTAGACATTTGAATCATTCCATTTCTGTTATTATAAATCCCAGCATGATTCATATTTCAGTATATAAAGGTTTCTTTATATTTATGATTATTTCCTTATAATGGAGTTCCAGCTATGGAATTTTTAGGTGAGAAAACATGAACAGTTTAGGGTTTTTGATCACCATTTTTTTCCTAAATGGCTATTCTAATTTATATGTTCACCAGTGGTGTATAAGAGTGTCTGTTTCACCTTACCCTCCCTAGCAATGGGTATTCTTTTTTAAAAAAAATTCTCCTTGTAATATGATATTTTGCTCTTTATTTTATATTTCTTTGATTAGTGGTTGAATGTCTTTTATATGGCTGTCAAGCTGTTAAATGTACTTTGTCCATTTAACCATTTGAACCTTTCCATTTTACTTAAAGCATTGCGAGTTCTTTTGTATTAGCTCTTGATCTGTTGTGTTTGTTGCAGGTATCTTTACTCAGTTTGGTGTTTGCCATTACTTTTTCTTTGACACAAAACTTTAACATTTTTAGTAATCAATTCTGTCACTCATTTTCTTTATGCTTTGATTTCTTCTTTTGCTTCCCAGCTTAGAAAGTCCTTCTTCCTCCTTAGATGTGGTAAAACTTCACTTCAGTTTTTGTTAAAAATTTATGGTTTGATTAGTTTACATTTAACTCTTTAATTTTTAGTTTTATTCTGATGTGAAGAAAGGATCTAAATTGATTTTGTTTCCAGATAGCTAACGATTGTCCCAAAATAATAGATCTTCCATTCTCCATTGATTTGTTAACCCACTTTACCATATATTAAATTCTTATATATAACAGTAAATGTTTCTGGACTATCAATTTGGCTAGATTTACCTATTATCCTTGTACCACTAGCACTATAGTGTGGTAATGTTTGATACATTAAAATTTTTTTTCTATTCTTGTCTGTTGGCTCTTTGAAATGAACTATAGAATCATTTTGTTAAGGTAAAAAAAAAGCCAACTGGAATTGTATTCAATTCATTAATAAATTAAGGAGGAATTGTTATATTTAGAGAATTTATTCTTTCCATGCAAAAACATGGCATGTCTCTCCATTTATTCATTTTTTTATTTGTATGCATCAGTAGAGTTTTGCTGTTTTCTTCCTGTAGGTCCTATACATTTTTTGTTCAACTTATTTTTTTATTGCCTAAAGTCCATGGTTTATTCAGATTTCCGAAGTTTTTGCTTAATCTTCTTTTTTTAAAAGAAGGTGTGTTAAGCTTATTTCTAATATTGTGCATGTATAGATTTTTTTGTTTCTATTTTAAGTGGAATGTTTTTCCATTAAATTTTCTATTGCATAGAAAACCTGCTGACTCTATGTACTTTTCTTATATTCATCCAATATACCAAATGCTCTTATTAATGCAAATAGGTTTTTCTTTATTCTCTTTGGTTTTCTAGAAATATCAAGTTTCTTTTCACATTCCTTCCCTTCTCATCCTCAGTGTAGATAGCCATTTGGAAAATACTGAATGTTCACTGAGATAGTTTGATGGTGATAAGAGGAAAATTAATTTTAAAAATTTAAAATAATTAATTTCAAGAAATAACTTACTTCCATAATTAGCATCCATCTGTACATATTGACTTTGTTTGCTACTTATCTGATGGAAGATTTGGAAGGAGAAATGCTATTATATTCTTTAACCTCAAGGACACATAATAAAGTCATTTCACATATATGTATTTAGATAAAGGCATAATTATTGTTTTGTTCTTTAAGATTTATAGGTATGACTAAGAATAAAATGCCTGTCAAATAAGTGAACTGGAAGAAAAGAGGAGGGAGCAATAATGTGGCAAAGAACTCAAAAGAGTGAGAGATTATAACTTAATTTACATTTAGTTTTTGAATACAATAGGATGTGTGTATTGGTGGTGCATTTATATTCATGATAATTTAGGTCACCAGAATTGTTTTAGATTTTCTGAGTACTATCCATTAATGGCAGAGTGAGCCTGAAGGTCAGCCTAGGATTAAATTGGTCACACATTAAACCGCTAAATGGACAATTCATAGGCAAATAAATCAAGAACCAGCTCTGGTTGACAATGTAAAATTGAAATGGCAAGATTTGTCTGAAGATGTCATTTAGCTTAAGTGAAGAGGAAGTCTGGGTTGACCTCTTCTGGGCTCTCCCCACCTGACCTCTTCCCTTCTGCCCCTTTCCCCACCTTCTACCTCAGTGGAGGATGTCCAGCCCTATGGTCCAGTAGACTCTCTCCTTTTTTGAGAACGGCGCTTTTGGACTTGTGTTTAAAACCAATATGTTCATTCATTCATTTATTCATTCATCCCCTCTAGGAAAAGCTAATATAGGAGAGAACCAGCATAGAATGGTGATTAAGAGCCCAGACCTTCAAGCCAGAACCCTCTGGGTTCTGCCTACTTAACTAGCTATTTTACCTTGGGCAAGTTGCTTAAACTTTCTATGCCTCAGTTTCTTTAAAATGGGGGTGATGGTAATTATAGTGCTTATTGCATAGGTTTATGAACATTATTACATGAGTTCATGTTACACGTGCTTATAACATGTTGTAGATATTTGCTAACGTAAATAAGAGATATATAAATAATTGCACAACAAGGTTAGACTAACATAAGGATATATAAATAAAACATTATGTGTCAGTTCAGGAGAAGGAGAGATTATGTCTACTGTCATGACTCATTGAAACTGGTATTATATAGTTTGATCATCAGATTTGAAGCTGAATGACTTTTGACTATTGTGAAAATTCAAATTCACTCTGAAAGAATGAAAATCGAGTGATAGGAAATTCAGAAACATCTCGAATCAGAGTATAGCCTCAACAATGACAGCTTTGTAGAGGTTACCATTCCTTTGGATATAAAAGTTCTGAACTATTTATTAAAAAATCAGTCATATTATAATTTTGTCTTGCATTTTGCACATAACATTAATTTGTATAGACTATCTTGCTTTGTATGTGGTCTTATGAAGGAGCCAGATATAGCTAAACCTTTTCTTTTCTTTAGTCCTTGAAATGGTATAAAAAAGGAATTGATGTGGTTTTGTCAGTTCTAAATCAAGATCTGTCCCCAACACTGACCCATTGAGAAAATAAAAAATATGTCAGGTTGCTGCCTTCTTGCCCATTTCTAACCAAAATATTTGTTTAAGAGTTGGGGGCAGATTTTGATAAAATAAAGACATATTTTATTATCATCAGGGACTGGATCAACACATGCTTTATAGTCATTAAAATCCAAAATATCAGTTAAAATAGATTAATGGCAGCAATAAAAACTCTACTATTATCTCCCAATTATTCATTTTCTGGACTTTTTTCATGATAAATTTTGAATTCCAGGCTTATCAACAAGTCCAATAAAAGTTTTAATGGAGAAGGAAGTTGAAAATGCACTACATTCTTGGTTTTTCTGTATTAATGGAGGGAATCAAAGGAAAGATAATTCTAAAAATGATGTAACAATTTTTTTAATGACTTATGCTTTCCTGATTTGTGATTTGCTTAGTGATTTTCCAAATGGAAATTCTGCTTTTTTTTCCTTTAAAAAATGTTATGCAATTTAACTTTATAGGGAAATTTTAATGTACAAGGATGCATTGATATTAGTTTCAATTTAATTCTAGTTTATAGAAATACACACATTAAGTTTTGAACAGTAGTAATCAATGCAGCATATTCTTGGGTCCACTCTTCCCACTTACCATCATTTTTATGTACATAGTCCATAAAATTAAACATTTTGAAAAGTAAAGGACTCTAATACCTTTGAATTTTGGCATAATTTTGAACTATTTCTGCTACCATTCCTTCCTAGTTTTGTGGCATTTAGGTTAATTCCATTTTTTTCACTATTAAAAATGGAACCACTATGAAAATCTTTGTCAAATTGCTTTTTCCTTATAATGTATTTCCTTGGAGTGTGTAAAGATGAGCAAGATTATTTAGGTCAAACATATATACGGTTTTATAGCTCTTTTTAAAAAATGCCTGTTTGTTTCCTAGAACGGTGGTTGTCAGTGGATGGGGAGAGGGTATGGGTAGTTTGAAAATGCATATTCAATATTTTAGTTTAATTTTTTATGATCAAATTATTGTTTCAAACTACAAACTACAGAAATCAAAACTGTAAAATCTTGTGGAAGAGGGGGAAAATGGTTGAGAAACACTGTTCTGTGAAGATTGAAACAATTGACAAACCTTCAACTTATATTACAATCAAATTGCATTTGTTAAGTGTAGACTGAGTGACTGGGGGGAGGTGGCAAGGAAGTGCCCTGGGTGGGTGAAAGAAGCCAGCTTGGCATCGGAAAGTTGCCATCAATATTCCCAATGAGGTGTGGGCATTCTCTGGGCATTTTAGATCAGTCCTTCTCTAACTTTAGTGTTCCTACAAATAACCTGGAGATCTTGTTAAAATACAGATTCTGATTCAGTAGTATTGGAGTGGAATTCTAAGATTTCCCGTTTCTAACAAGCTCCCAGGTGCTGCTGCTGCTGCTGGTCTGGGGACTGAAATTTGCGTTGCATGGTTTTAGATCTCTTCCATTCATGACGTATTAGTATGAGAGTTAATTACAGGGGTTCCTTGATCAGTTACTTCAGCAGCTTGAAAGTAGAACAGCTGAATTGCTACAATTTTGCTCATTCAGAAATTGGGGTGGGGGGGTGTAGGAAATTGTTAATATTAGGTGGGTTAATCATGAGAAATCGTATGTCATTGACACCAGGTTGTTCAGAGACTGAAGAAGGTAACAACTTTTGAAGTGGTACTCAGGTTCCTGCTGCTTAACTGAAAGTGAGATAAGATCAGATTCGTTAGGAAACAATTTTGAAAACAAACCCATTTAGGTTGACTAAATGAGGCTGAATTGATAGTAGGAAGATAGATTCATTGTATTATTTAGAGACCCACTATTTTAGAAAGTGAAAAACTGGTTGCTTACCATTTTGCTTATATTGTTGCTGAGATTTTAAATAATGCATTTCCACATCACCCTTAATTAGACAGAATTATTGTCATTAATTGCATCCCATAGGGAAAATGGAACTAAGGGTCTATGCTATTTCTCTGCTTATATCTCTATTTTACTATGTGGCTTTAAGAAAACCACTTAAAACCATTTGTTTTGGTTTCCATGGTGAAAAATGGAAATCAAAGCTCTTGCCTTGTTCCCCGTAGAGTACTTACTGAAGTCAGTGTGCTTTGAGGTAGATTTCTATTGCTTAAAAAAACCAAAATACTTTAACATTGTAGTATTTTATATTTATTCCACATAGTATATATGTAGGCATACCTCAAACTATTTTATATATGATATAAAAATTTTGACAAAATCGCCATAACAAAAATGAAAGATTTCATGTAATAACATCAGTAATTAAATCGACCTATTGTCCTGTCTCCCAAATCAAATGAACCTGTTTAGAGTGTTTTAACTGTATTTTTTTGTTCTTTAGGTAATCAGTACAGATGAATATATATTAAAGGTATAGGAATTTAATTTACATGTTTAGACTTTAAGTTATAAAAGGGGTTATAATGGTAAATGTGGTCAGTTAGTCGAGAATGACCCTCTGTTTGGAATGCTTTGGCATCATCTGTTCCTTATAAGTTTAAACACATTGATTTTAACCAATGGGTGTCAATCAAAAATCTAATATGGACATAAACTTATGCCCAAGAATAAAAGAAAAATGTATTAAATAAAACCTTGTTGATTCAGATTCATAATTTGAATTAATTCAGTGTGAAGTTTACCTTAATTTTCTATGAAGTAAATCTTTGTTAGGCAAATTAAATAGCATTGCCATATATACTAAAATATAATAAATAATATAGATGCATTATGGTGTGGAGATCAAGAGCTGGGGCTCTGGAGTAAAACGGGCTTGTTTCAAATCCCAGTTCTGTTGCTTGCTCTCTAGGGTGGCTTTGGTTACTTAATTTCTCAAAGTCTTAGTTTCCTCATCTATGAAATGAATTTCACAATAGAAAGTTCAGAGGATTTTTGTGGGGTCCAAAGCATGTAGCAGAAATCAATTATACTGTATGTATACATTCTGGGTAATGGGGGAGAATATTTACCCCATCTGAAAGGACACTGCTGTCAAGTACTTTTAGCAGCATTCCTTTTTCATTTAAATTACCATTACTGCTATAATATTGCATTATAAAGTAATATAGTAATTGTATATTATTAAATTAATATTATAGTTCATATTATTAATATTTCTATTAATTTAAGTTGGCCTGGTAGTACTTAATACAATGAAATGTTGTTTTCACTTTAAGGTTCTATATTAGCTTAAAAATAATAAGACTAGGGTTTGTTAAAACTCTTTAATAATTCATGTTATTACCCATGACAACAGGCCCCTAGTTTCCTTCTGTCCAAACAGTCTTTCAGCTAGACAGATCGATTCCTTAGGAATGTGAGCTCCCACATTAAAAAAAAAAAAAGAAAAAGAAGCTGTATAGGGAAACTGTGTTAAGGCAGTTGTAATATGCAAGCAAGTTAGATTTGTCTGGATTTTCTTCCTATGAATGCAATGGCACCATTATGTGTGTCACAGTATACATAACATTTATATATAATGGTAAGCTCAAATTTAGTATTCATTGTTCTTTTGGAATTTTTCAGTAATGGAAGTTTATTCTTTCACAGGTATCAAGGTTACATTTACACATACCGAGTATCCCAGACAGAAACAGGTTCTTGGAGTGCTGAGGTATAGCTCTTTTATTTATTTATTTTTGTGGGTATCAAGGAGGTGTTTGAAATTGAGGTTGGTTTTATTAAAAGTATTTGGATCAGACATTACCAGAATGAACCTAAGATTCAATTCACTAAAGTCTCATTGTTCATGTTTCATTAACAAGCCTTTAGAGAATTTTGGTCCCAGTCCTGTTCACGTGCCTTGATATAGAGTGGTCTGACTTTGGGAGAAAGATAAAAAAAATCTGAAGGATTGTGTCAAACTTCCAGTGACTATCTGAAATTTTGGAAATCATATCAAATATCAAAAATAGGTAAAAAATTAAATCAGAAATTATTTGCCAAATGATACTAATATGAGTGCTGGTGCTAGGGCGCTTAAAAAAACATAACTTTTGTTTTCTAAGAACTTATAATTTCTTGGGGAGATACAAGTAACATGAAATTAAACAGTTGGAGCCTGAGCTTTGTTATCAGGTGAACATGGTTCCCAGGTCTGGCCCTCCCACTCCTCCCTGCTATTTCTATGACCTTGGGCAGGTTACTTTACTATGACCTAGTTTATTTATCTATAAAATAAGCCTAAGAATAGTTCTTTACTCCTAGGGCTCATTTTGAGGATTAAATGAGATAATGCATATAAAGAATGCTGTTAGCCACAGGGCATGTAGTAAGCCCTTCAAAATGTGAACTCCCCCAACCTGCTGAACAATATAAGATTGTATATAGTCAAGTGCTAAGTTATCTAGCATAGGAGTTCAAAGAAGGGAGGGTTTCCAAGTGTTACCATAATCAGAGCTGTTGCACATGTGGAGGCAGGACTCCCAGCTGAATCATATGCGAAGGACTTGGAGAGGTAGAACAGAGAAGAGGGAACATGCAATGGTTTTTAAACTATGCTTTTCAGAATACTAGGGTTCTTCTAGTTGGGTGCCTTGGGGCTGCCTGGGGGGGCTGCAGAGGGAGAGGAGGAGGTAAGTGGGTAGGCTTTTGGGTTCCCACTTCAGCTTCAACAGAAGCAGTTCCCTTTTATTTTGTCTATAAACTGGGACTTTGAATAAGATTTCATTAGAACGAAGGGTTCCGCTGCCTTTAAAACCTTTGAAAGCCACTGTACCATTTCAAGAAATACCTGTAGAGTAAATCTATTTCTAGAGGTCTTTCCAACTGAAACGTTCAACCTCAAATGCTTTCTCTGGTTTCTGACTCTTTAGAAACAGTCCATCGTTATAATGAAAGTACTTCATTATTAGCTGTTTGAACACACAAATACTAATATCAATCTTTTCTCATAATTCTATGCATTTAAGAAAGTCTGAAGTCTAGACTTAAACATTAAAATAGCTTTAACTTTTAAAAATTGATCAATAAATGAGGGAATATTTGTGAACTACAAATATTTTGAATTAACAAAATGAATTAGGGCAAGTTTTCAAAAAACATTGTTACTTTATATCAGGATAATGAATATTATGATAATTACAGGAAAAGGAATTTCATTTCTAATCAAAACTATTTATACCTGTTTATTTAAAAAATTCTCTGTATCACTACAGAGATCACTGCATAAGAAATTAAATTTCATTTATTATAAAAGTAGTAAACACACACACATTTGTATATAATTAAACCAGAAATAGCCCTTCTCCCTAGAAAAGTAGCCTTCAGCTACGAAGAATATTTTTTATGGAAATGGTCTTAAATTTTTATGGTTAAACAATCTTGTTTTTAAACTTGCTTTATGTTTCAAGTATAGCATCATATGCAGATTGTTACAGGATTGTGATCATGCTAAGAAGCAAGGGTTAATTGAACATAATAAATGCCTCCTCACTCTGTTGTCTGGTCTGACTCCATTTTTTATAATAATATTGCAATTATCTCACTAAGAGAGCAGAAGATCGGCATGGATTATCTTCACCTGGAAAACAATTTAAAGAACTCAAAATTTATTTTTGAAATACATATTGCATCTTTTTCTATCTACTAAATTTTCCTTCTTAGTTATGTTTTGCTTAGGTGAATATTAAACTAGTGTATATTCTCAGAGCTCATAGCACCTGACTGGAAGAAATTTCTCTAGAGCATATTGAAGACCAGCTGTGATCCAAAACGTGTTTCCATGGATAACTAGGAAGAGACAGTATTAGAAATGTGCAAATTTGTACAATAGCTGAGTTCAGTGACAGGATGGGAGTTGTCAGTGGTGCAATTCTTGTGGTAAATGTATTTTCGAAATTGGGTAAATGAGAGGTACTTATATTGCTTTTTAGAACAACACTTTAATTTGCCACATTGCAGGAAAAATCATGGCAGTTGTGCTTTCTCCTATGTGCAAAGATTGTGCAAGAAACCTAGAATCTGAGGTGTTTTTTTTTAAAAGATTGGAATGAAATTGAACTCTGAATCCACCAAATTATGAAAGACAAATATCATATATATTTCTAATTTTAGATAGACTTTTAGGTTCGAGTCTTGTCTAGTGTATTAATGTATCTCATGTGATTCAGGTTAAAATTTTGCTAAATTGTTAATTTAGAGAATTCTACATACAGTCAACTATCATTTATTGTGTACATTGTCAGCGGTACATGTTTTTACTCCAGGCTGACCTCCCCCTGTAGACTTTAGTGCCTTTGAGCTTCTCTGGGCATTTGATCATCAGTAGATCAGTAGATAGTAAATAATTTTTCTTATTAACCTATGCACAGCACTACAAATTCGGTCATTCATTTGCCCATGAAACATTGCATTCCAAATTCAAATAGATTTTGTATATCCAGTGCTATTATTCCTGTTAACATGGATAATCAAGTGTTAACTGTATATCAGTCCCCATAAAAAAGATGCCTCTGTTGATAAATGGCTTTACAAGCCACAAGAACAGCTAAAAAAAGTTTGTGGTTTGAAATTTTTCCACACTGAGGAGTGTATAGTTTCTCTTCTGGTTGATGACTCCAGCTTCACTAAAACCTGTTTGGTCCTGTCCTTACCTGGGATCTAGTGCCAGTTCTGCCTTTAGTTGTCTGTGTGACCTTGGGAAAGTTGATTAATCTCTTTATACTTCCATTTTCTTACCTGTTAAATGGGAATGACTAAATAAGTCAATGACTGCCAGTCTGTGAGGAAATAGTGGGGCAGGAGATGGTAAAGTGATTTGAAAATGAAAGCGTGCTCTAAGGAAGGTATATTCTATCTCAGAGCCAAAGAACTGTTTGGACCCCTGCAAGAATGACCATGTTATTTCAGACAAGATTTCAAATAGAGTTTTAGGAAAGTGTTTTGACCATTGAGGTAGAGCTAAGTGGAAGAGTGTTCTCCATCTATTGAGGCTTCTAGTTGTGTGAGTCTATGGGTAGACACTAGAACTATAAAGAACACTGTATTGGGACTTTTGCAGCATTTTCCAAGAAAATTTACTTAGTACAACATAGGAAATGACCAAGAGTTACTATGGACAGTTTACTATCTCCAGCTTTTAGTCTAGCTGACAGAAGTATGCATGCCAACCTTCATGTGTTCTCATTAAATGCTAAAAAACAAACAGCTCCCACCTCTAAAACCTTCCAGATGGAATAGCTGAAAAACAACTTTCTAAAAAACTAGTCATTGTTCAATTGCTCATAGCAATATTATTTTATTTCATGTAAAATGACAGTTTTGAGCTGATGCCTAAAGCGTGGTTCATAAACTTTTACAGGGAATTATTTATTTCAGGCAGTGTCTTTGCAAGAGAACTGATGGCAGGAAAGGAATACATTTTAGTAGTTACCTGAAAAAATATGATCTCTTTAAAAACAAACAAACAAACAAACAAACAAACAAATAAAGGTGACCTTATATAGTGTTTCATTTTCATGTCATAGAGAAAATCTTGTGTCATAGTGAAATGTGGATGGAGAGAGCAATTTTGGGGAGGATAAGGAAATTTTTCAAGGAGAAAAAAATTTAAGGTGAAGGATGAGGCAGTTCATATTGTGAGGTGAAAGTATGAAGAGTAAACTAACCATGCATTGCGTGTATCACAATAGTCTATTTTTAATTTCCTGTGTGGCATTTTATATTATGGAATGATGACAGGGAGGATGGGTTGTTGTTAGCTTTTTTTGGTTTGTTTGTTTGTTTTTGTACCTCGGGTTTTTTATTAATGACCTGTAGAATCTGTGTTTAACTGCATGCTCTCTGTTGGTGAATTCATTGTAGATAATGGCCTGTACACCCTTAGAGGTTTAGGATGTATGATGGGTAGCAGGCAGGAAGGGCAGGGCGATGAACAACAGCTTGTACAAACTAATACCACCTTTGGGAGAAATGAAATGACAGCTCATTAGCTCCTCTTGTTGGGAAATTCAGCCAACCAAAGTAAGCTCTTCTGGAATGTTGTTTTTCCTTCTTCCTTATGTTTTCAAATATTTGAACAAGTTACACAAATGTTACCTCTCTAAGCATCCCTCACACATTTTGTAGGATTTTTTTTGTATCGTTATGAGTTAGGTGAATAATTTTCTTGGCTTTTTATTTTCCAGACAGCCCCTGGGGTACATAAAAGATTTTTCCGGAAAATAAAAAATCTCATTTCAGCATTTCAGAAGCCAGATCAAGGCATTGTAATACCTCTGCAGTATCCAGTTGAGAAGCCCTCAGGTAGAAGTACACAAGGTATTACAGGTGATGTTTACTGTTAATTTTTGACAGTTTGGAAGTTCAGGGTTATAAGTCAACCTATTCAAAACCATACAGTTGTAGGAAGTTCTGTAAGACAAATGCAATTAGAAAGTGAGCTAGACAGCAAATCAAGTGAGAAAGGTGACCACTTAACATGCCATGATTTCAGTACACTCTACTGTACACATTTAATGAAACTGCAAAAATATAAAAAATTCTATGAGCTCACAACATTTTAATCACTTTTGTCTCTTCTTGCTCTCCCTGGTCCTTTTGGTAGCTATATAAGTACAATTTCACTTCAGTTGAATTAATTCCGACATTACTAATTTGAAAGATGGAATAATTCAGAGAACATCTGGGCTGTCCTTTATCTTTTTTTTTTTCCTTCAGGGATGTAAAGGCTAATGTTAGCCTGACCCACATGATACTAAAGTTTTGAATTTATGGTGCTTGAATTAATGAAATTTTACTATAGCAAAGGAAATTAAATTTGTAGACTTTATTATTCCACTGGCACAAATTGTACATCTTCTGAGCAAAGCTATTTTATTGTATATGTCAAACTAAAGACAGAATATCAGCTAATGTCTGCAGTTATCTGATACATGACTATTTAACTCCTTGGTGGAAAGAGGTTAATCATTTGGTGTAAGAGGATGTACCTCAATTGAAACCATAAATATTTATGGTAAAAGAAAACTAGTTGTTATATCCTTTTTTGACAGGGACCCAAGCTCAGGCATAAACTGACAATTAGACTCAAGCAGTGAATTAAATTAATGAATTGTTAGCCTTTATAATAGAAATGCAAATAGATCTCCAGTTTACACATTGGCTAATAGTTCTTTTCAGTTGAGTATTCCATTATTTATAAATTAGCTTTAAATACTAATTGCTTGAGACTTATGAGTTGTATCATTGTGAGTTTTATGCCATTGGAAATTTTATGATAAGTTTGAGTTAACTTATAATTTTAATAGTTTGTACATTTATCTTTTCTTGATTTTTGTTATTTTTCTTTAGAGAGAAGAGAAGATCCTGATGTCTTCCTGAAAGCACCATGAAGAAAAATAAAATACCTGTACTTTATTTTCAATAATTTAAATATATACTGCATCTTTTATATTGTAGATAATACAGTTCAGTGAGCTCAATACACATTCCTAAAACCATCATAAGTTCTGTAATGGAGGCATCTAGCATGATGTTAAAACTAAAATGGACCTTATAGATAATGAGGAGCTTTGAAACGAGGATTGGGAAAAATAATTCTGTTGTTAGTCTATATATTTACAAATGGGATGCGATTTAAAGTATAACTTTATGAAATAGTAATATCAATTCTTGCCAAATACAAATAAAAATAATCCTTATTTTTATAAAAAGCACCATTTTTAGTGAAATATTATTTGGTGGTTGCTGATTTTAAAATGTCTTGCTTGATCGTATGGTGGGAAACTTGTTGTTCCATATCTTTGTCATGTGCGGTTCTACATTGGGTGTTATACTCTCCAGTAGCTATGGTATCATTAGTTCTTTTGTGATTTATGAAGCTGTGCACTGTGTGCTAGAACAAGTACTAGATAGAGTGAAGAATTTCTGTTAAATTCTGAAAGCAACCTTCTTGCCTAGTGTTCTGATATAGGACAGTAAAATCTACAGATCAATCTGGAGTTTTAAATCCCTCAATTTAAAGTATGCTCTAAGAGTTTGTTGTATTTGATGCTCTAGGACTTGAAATTAAGTTACAAATCTGATGAAGTAGACTTTTCTTCTTTTCGTTTACCTCTGCTGCAATTGTGGATACTACATGTAAAACCTCATTTTAAAGGAAACTGCAATAGCTGCAGCTCACATGAAACTAATTTATAAAGCAGCCTCCCTATTAGGTAATCTTACAAGACCATTGGAAAGCTTATGGTTACATAGATTTTTAATGATTCCAAGTTAAACCTAAGCTATAGTCAAAATTTTATGCAGTAGAGGGTATTTGTATTTTCTTCTCTCATTTATATTTTCAAGACTTTTGTGATTGATTACATGTTAAGTTGCTTCAGGGTTCATAGAATTCATTCATTCAACAAATATAACTGGCACTGGGGGTAGAGAAGTAAAAACACCTCGACTCTGCCCTCTCAGGTATTTTACTGTCTAGTTGGACAAGGAGAACAATAAGAATAAAAGTAAAAGAAAATAACAATAAAAGACAATAACAAAAGGTGATAAGTGCCTATGTGCAGGTAGATCTGTCTTCAGAGGCAGAATGAGTCAACACAAATACTCTGGTCTATGGTCCATAGGAAAAGGTTAAATTTTATTGTAAATTAATAAATTGGAATGCTGTGTCTTTCATGAATGTTGGTGAGCTTAGTTAATGTTAGTGAACTGCTGAGAGACAGAACCACTTTCTGCGAGTTGGCAAGATCTAATTTCTGAGCTTTTAAAATGGATGTTATGGGAGTGCAGAGGCGGAGTATGGTCACAGTAATGTATTGTAGGCGGTTTACCATTTCTAGAAGTGAAAGCATCACTTTAACTTGTGAAAAGGAATTCAGAAAGGCGACTTCTAAAATTAAATGCATGTGCTTAAATAGTTTGTAATTATTTGTATCTTGAGTTTAAATTTTAATAGGTGTGACTAATTTTTATTCTAATTTGTTCATCTTGGAATTGTCCTAAATATATGATTATGTCTGCATGTTCCTCTACCAGAGTCCTTTTAGAAAAAGCTTTTTTGGATCATTAATGGAATTTCACATTTTAATAAAGTATTTGAATGTTTTATTTACCTAATTTGTCTTAAGCTGTTCCTTTTAAAAATATTCAGAGACAAGTACTATTAATATACTAAATAAAGCATTGATGAAGGGTATCTTACTTATATTATTGAACTGATTCCCTGAAAAGGTAAGTGCTTTTCCAATTTTGCTACTGTCATACTTTCCAGTTGATGTGCTTCCCCTTGTCTCCTTTTGCTGCCCTTTTATTCATCACGTTTTTTTTTTCACTTTCTCTTTCCCAACCTGAGCATCCTTGCTACTTTCCCATATATAATAGCTTGCACCTTTAAAGAAAGGACATATCCTTGCCATATCTGAAATATTGCCATGCTGACATATACCTGTAAGATGCTGAGTCAAGGTAGAAAAATACATATATATTCCCAACTCTACACCTCTCTTCAGAAAAAAAAAGTGTCAGCAAGCTCACAAAGACTATGACAGCTTATCCAATACTTGTTCATTTCCTCTGAAATTTGTTCTTAGGAGATAAGGTCAGCAGGGAGACAAGCTTAGGTAATTGTCTGTTTGGCTGTTACAGGCAGGGAACCTTTGTAATAGTGCATAGGTAGAATAAGTCTATAGAGAATGCCTCTGATTAACTCCTCTGGTATAAATAAAGGGCTGGACTTGAGATATTCCCTGTGGTAGAATGGATAGAGAATAAAAAATGTGAGAAGCAACTTTAAGATCTGTTAAGAATGTTTAGACATCAGTTTATAATTTCACTTTATTGAGCTCAGAATCCAAAGTCTATTAATAATAAAACCCAGCTTTGCCCTTGAGATTTCAAGGTTATGACTGCCTGGACTTCTGTTTGGCTACTGTAAATTCAACTTTGTCACCTGTGTTTGCCCTTGCAGGAAATGGGATAATATTATTTTGCAGTTTGCAGCTACAGGTGAAGTTAAACTACCCAGTTTGGACATTTTCAGAATTTGGGGCCATTCACCAAACTTGTAATAAAAGGCTGAATTCTCATTAGGTCACTTGCTTTCCAATGAAAATTTTTACATAGAAAGATATAACAAACCTGACCCACTGTCTGGATAGAGCATTTCAACATATATGGATAGGATACACAAACTGTATTTCACAGAAGACAAAATGAGATACCATACTCAATATGGGACAGAGATAATAGAAGCAGCAGAAATGCATGAGACAATTTTTTTTGCCACTGATTATCCATGTGATATTAGGTAACTCAGTCTGTTATTGTTATTGCATTTGCCAACTAGAAATAATTAAGTCTGAACTCACCTCACAGGAGTTTTGAGGTACTAGAGTTATATAACTTTAAGCTAGTAATATTACTAAATATATAACTATCATTGATATTCAAAGATCTCTAAAAATGAGGGCAAATAGGGAAGGAATATGGAGAAATCTATCTCCTTTAGTAATGCTCTCAATGTAGGGGCTCCTGTACACGTTCTTTTTTATACTCTGCATATTTTGTGGAAAAAATCCCCGGGTGACACTAATACCACCCCACCCACCTTTGCACCATTGATTTATTGCTGATGGGTTGTGTGAGGTGGCAGCCAAGGTCATCTTCTGTTCTGTGAATCTTTTCACTGTATCTGTTTGTATATCAGTGAATAAAAAGGCAGCAGAGCATTTTGCAGTTGTGTAAATTTCAGGATTTCAAGCAAATTTCAATAATGGGCTGTTTGGACAATATGTACCCCACTAATATCAAGTTGAATTTTGAAGCTTTCTTGTCCAGATTTCCCAAAGTCACTTGTAAATGTCTTCTTGTGGAAAGTGTCAAATGGCCATTGTAATTACCCAGAATGTAGGGCCACAGAAGAGCTTTTTTTTTTTTTTTTAGTTTTTTTTTTGTGTGTGTGATTTACTCCTTTATCCATCCCCCCAATCTATTTTTCCATTGCATTTGGATGCCATTTCTAGTTCACCCCCACCACTTTTTTGCATGTCTTCGTTTTCTTTCTATTGCTGAGAAAGGCAGTAAAAGGGGAAAGAAGACTTTTTAAAAATCATAGCCTAGAGGAATTTAAATTTGCAGAAGCTACTATTCCTTGTTTATTAAATGGTCATTTGTGTCAGAGATCCTATTTGTATGAAAAATAAAAATGAAGAGATGGTCTGCCTAGGATTAGTGCCTTTTTGATTTCTGCACCTACATTTTCAAGATGATATGGTTTTATTGTTCCCTGTGAGTGAGCCACTTTTCATATCTCAGGCGACCACGCTGACTTGAGAATGCAGTTTTGCACATGAATAAAATGCAACAGTGTTCATTTGCAATTTTATTTTCCAAAAATGAAATATTCAAAGTACTTTTTTCTTTCAAATATCGACACATAATGTTTAACTTTAAATATTTACAGCATGTTGTTGTGATGCTCTTGTAGAAAAATGCATGCTTCTGGCCTGAAAGCCAGAGCAAAATGCAAAAGACCATTTAACTGCAGCCAGAGAACATGAACCTGTACAGTATCCAGTCACTTTTCAGCACAGGAGTGAAAGCAGGAATACAAAATTGGAATCTATTGTTTCCTAGCAACATGGCTCAGGCCATTATAACACAATTTTCAGTATGATTAGAACCTCTAACTGTTGTTATATAGAAACTGAAAATCTTGCATACACTGTAAACATCTTTACTTTTCATGAGAAAGTAAGCAGCTAAAAAGAATATTTTTCTGACTTAAAGGCTATACTTTTCTTTTTCACCTTCTCTCTTACTGATGCTTTTGCCAGAAGAATAGTAAAGATTTAGACATTGTCATGATTCATACAAGTAAAATATTTTTCAAGGACACAATCTGATATACTAACATTTATTTAAGAGGTTAAAGTCCATCACTAACTCTAAGGAAAGATTTTTAACTGCCAAACACATTTCCTTTGACAAATAATGTAAGATGACAACTGCCAAGACAATATCCACAGCAAATTTAACTCTAAGTATTTTCAGTTACTGTTTAGGAAGTAATTTCTTCTTATACATAGTAGTATATTTTGTCCTTAATAGCTTTCATATGAAGGACACACTAAAATAACAGTCACTATTTTGTGGTTGAATTCTTTTATGGTCTTGTTTGTTGTTTTCTGTTTTTCTTTTATTTGATTTTTTTCTTTTTTTT
>JAQZBX010049066.1:0-20026 GCA_029593785.1 Cabassous unicinctus | reverse complement strand
AGCTCCCTGTATTGCACTGGTGGAGAGCTCTGATGATCCTTCCTGCATCCAGAGAGACAAAAGCTGGCTCAGGGCAAGGTAAGGGTACTCCCGAAATACCCCCAAGGCTCGGGGATGATGGGGAGTGGGCAGGCTGTACAATGCAGTGTGGTGGATCAGGCAAATGATCTGGGGGCCTGATTCAGTGAAAATTCTGGCTGCATGACTTTTTGCACACTCCTTATCCCCACAAACCCTTAGTTTTCTCATCTATTAAGCAAGGATTAACTGCTCTCTCCTCCTAAAATTATGCTGAGGATCAAATTAGATAATGTATGTTGAGCATTTAGCAAGATGCTTAACACATGGTAAGCCCACAGAAGTGGCATCTATGACTATTATTGTTGTTATTAAGGATACAGAGGGTTTTGTCACTGAGCAGGGTCTCCTGGTGAAAGAAGTGTTATCTAAAATTGAAGGTACGTCAAGAGATACATACAGTCACTGCTCTCAAAAAAGTGATAAGCTCTCCTGGGAAGAGAAAGCAAAGTTTCTCTCTATTACCCCATAAGGAAAACCAGGATCAATAGGTAAATGTTTTCAGGTTCTAGATTTTACTTCAGTATAGGGAAGAACTTTTTAAGTGTTAAAACTTCAGAGAGGTAGAGGAGACAGTGTGGAAAAAGTGAGATCCCCATCCTTGGAGATTATAATCAGAGACGGGAAAACTACTCTGGGAGATTCAATCTTTATGAATATGAAGTAAAGGTGAACCGGTAAAACTTAGGGCCCATTTGAACTCTCATTCTATAGTCTCAGTAGTGGCAAGAGTCATTCATCTAATTATGAGCTCCAACACTTTACCTAAACGGAGTTAGGTGCATTGTAAATTGATGCTAAATAAAAAAGACGTAGAATGAACGAATGAATAATTGACAGGGTAGAAGTAGCTGTATTTTTTTTTTTTTATGGTTAAGAATTTTTTAATCAAAATTATTGCATCTCTTGTGAAAGTTCAAATGCTACAGCAAGGTGAAAACACTCCACTTGAGAAAGAAGTGATACTTCTTCCCTTCCAGGAGTTTACCACCCCCCACCCCCACCCCCGAGGTAGCACTATTAGTTGCTTAAGGCTGTCCTAACAAATTACCATAACTGGGTGGCTTAAAACAACAGAAATTTATTCTCTCATCGGTGTGGAGGCCAGAAGTCAGAAAGCCGTGTTCCTGCAGGGCCACACTCCCTCTGAGGCTCGAGAGAAGATCCTTCCTTGTCTCTTCCTAGCTTTTGGTGGTTGCCCGTAACCTTTGGTGCTCCTTGGCTTGTAGCTGCATCACCCCAATCTCTGCCTCTGTCTTTACACGGCTCTTACCTCTGCATGTGTCTGTGTCTCTGTATGTCCAAATCTCCCTCTCCTTATAAGGACACCAGTCGTTGGATTTAGGGCCCACGCTAATCCAATATGACTTCATCTTAACTAAATACATCTGCAAAGACCCTATTTTCAAATAAGGTCACAGTCACAGGTTCCAGGTAGACAGTAGGGGGACACTATTCAGCCTAGTACAGTAACTAAGGAAAAGCCTGTGTTCACGCTCGTCCCTAGGCCTTTTCTTGAACACTGAGCGTAATCAGTTGGGCCTTCTAACAGGCTCTCAGCCAAGTGTATTTCCCCTTTCCTTCAATTCAGTGTAGGGCCTCTACCCTGACAGTAAGGCCCTAGCTCCATCATGTTTAAATTCTTTTCAGAAGTTCTCACTCTCCATTCCTCCTTCCAATCGAGCTTTCCAGAGACCTCCTGAACCATTCCACCTAAGAGGAGAGGGTCCACCTTAGTGAACATTCTGGGAAGTTACAGTCAAAAGTAAAATAATCCAAAAAGTGATAGCCTCCCCACTACCCGTGACTCCCCACCACTCCCACCTAACCAGCTTTCCAGCTTCTTTACCCACTACTCCTTCGCATGACCTGCTGGCCAAACTGGTTACTGTGCTCTCAGTAGTCCATACACTTTCCCACCCACCTCTTTGCTAAACCTAGTGCTTCCACAAATCTAAATCTCTCTCATCTCTCATGGCCCTGCTCAAATACTACCTCCTGCCTGAAAGTCATTGGTCCCCCATAGCACCAATCTCCTGGGAGACTTCCTGTTCGGCATGGGAGAACCCACCCTCTGGGGTTCATGTCCCAGATTCGAAGATCCAAATCCAGAGAGGAACAAAGTTAATCAGAGCTCTCTCAGATACCAGGAACATTCCTAGGCACTGCCATACCCATGCAACCCATCCCAGGCAGGTGAAATCAAGGACATCACCACCACTGTAGCATCCAGAATGTCATTTTACTTGAGAAAAAACTGCTAGTTGGCCTCTAATATATGTTCTCCCTTTCTTCTACAGTCTCATTACTGACTATTACCTGAATACATGGCTATCTGAAATAAAGACTATATTTACCAGCCTCCTTTATAGTTAGGGATGGCCATGTGACTAAGTTCTGGAAGTATCCTTTCTTGGAAGTATCCTTTAAAGGTAGAAGGCATTCACTTATCCTCCCATTTTCTCCTTCTTGCTGGCTGGTATGTAGATATGATGACTGGAACAGAAGCAGCCATCTTGGACCATTAGGTGGAAGTTAGGTATCAAGGATGGTGAAGCAACAAGCTAGAAGGAACGTGACTCCCTGATGATTGAGGAGTCACAGACTACTCTGGACAACCTAGCCAGCCTTGTGAGGAAAAATAAACTTCAGCCTTGCTTAAGTCATGTAACTCTGGATTATCTGTTACTTGCAGATAAATCCTATTACAAATGACTTAGCAGAAAATTTCTTTCTCATGATACCCTCCATTTTTATCCTTCAGATTAGCAGAGATTTATAAGGTTTATAAAAACCAATGATGACAAATGTTCATATCTCTTGACTGAAATTTCACTTTCAAAAATTTATAGTTCTCTTAGAGGCAAAGTGATAAATAAAAGGAAATTTTGAGCAATTGGTGGAATATAAGAAAAGATCATCAGTTTAGACATGGTGATAGGCTCATGCTCCTTTGCTGGGCACAGGAATTATAGTAGACTTTAGAAAAAGAAACATATAATTCCAATAGTACTTGTCATTATAACGTAAATGCTAATAGTTATCATTGTAATGCAAATGCTATTTTTGTTTCAATTTTTAGAACCAACCTAGAGTCAAATCACAAAGACTTAAATATGGTTATAGAAGAGACTATAAATATTAACAACTTTACCATGTAAAATTAAAGGTACAGCTGACGAAACTTGAGAAGTAGAAGGTAGGGAGGAGAGGGGAAAGAAGAATTCAGGTACTAATATTCTCAAGTGGATATTATGAAATGGGGAGTCAAGGGATACTGTTCCAAGTAGATAGAATAAGAAATACAAGTTTTAAATACATTATTTAAAGGACTGACATTATTAAATAAAATAGTATGCCAACAAGATGTAAAGAAGACCGGATAATGTGAGCTAAATCTTGATCTTTCATACTGGGGAGTCGAGAAATAATGTCTTAAATTGACAAGTTAAATGATTATAAGCATATTGTTTAGATTTAGAGAGATAACCACCAAAACTAAAACCAAAAAGAGTTCAACTTAGCTTCCTTTAGGAAGTAGGGATGGGGTAGGGGGCTGTTTTTTTTTCATTATAAACCCTTCTGTACTATTTTTTTTTTTATTATTTGGATATATTACTTTGTTAAAAATTTAATAGGGAAAACATGGAAATAAAATAAAAGTAACTTTATAAATAAATATGGGTTTCCTCCATTTTTTTTCAAATGTCAAACTTCTTGCTAAGGGATAATTTCCCATCTTGGCCTTACAATCTTCATTCATATATTGACTACCCATTAGGAGTAAGGATATAGCAGTGAAAAAAACAAACAAACAAACAAAAACAGACAAGGTTCCTGCACCATTGGTGTTTATATTCTAGTGCAGGGAGGCAGAAAACAAATGAATAAAGAAGAACAAGCAGGGGGTTGATAGGTGCTATAGTAAACTGATGGGCTCTTGAAGATTGGTCAGAGAAGGCCTCTCTGAACTAAGACCCGAATGATGAGAAGAAGCCAGTCATGCAAATATTTAAGGGAAGAATACTTTGGGCAGAGGGAACATTGGGTGAGGACTCATGGCAGGAGTAAGTTTAGTGTGTTCAAGAAGCAGAAAGAAGACTAAAGGAATGAGCAAGAGATGACTGAGTACTAATTGTGGAACCAGGACTCAAATCTAATTCTTTAGATCCCAGATTGAGTGCTTCCCTCTACATGGTGGTAGCCCAGACACAGTTTGAAGTTTCTTGAGTGAGGTACTAGGTAGTTGGGAATGTGGTCTGGAGCTCAGTAGAGAACTGGAGTGGGCTGAAGGGTGGCCCCCAAAGATATCAGGTACTAATTCCTAATTCCTCTATCTTACATGGTAAAGTTTTTGCCAATATGATTAAATTAAGGATTCTAAAATGAGGAGATTATCCTGGATTATCCAGGTGGGCCTTGAATGCCCATCACGTGTCTTTATAAGAGAGAAACAGGGAGATCAGGCACACAACAAAGGGAAGGCAGCAACTGGAGTGATGTGGCCATATGTCAAGGAATGCCAGCAGCCACCAGAAGCTAGAAGCAAGGAATAGTTTAGCCCCAGAACCTATGAGGGGGCGGCCTTGCCAGCACCTTGACTTCAGCCTAGTGAAGCTGATTTTAGACTTCCCACCTCCAGAACTGGGAAAGAATAAATTTTGTTGTTGTAAGCCACCAAGTTTGTGGTAATTTGTCACAGAGGCAACAGGAAACTAATACAGGCACTTAGGGTAGAACTATAGATTCGGGCATTATCAACATAGAGCAAGTAGCTGAATATCTCTGAGTAGAGGAGAGAATTTAAGGAGAAACTATGTAAGAGAACCAGGGCTAGAACTTTGGAAATCATAGGTGTTAAAAGAGTTGCCAGCTTCTGGTTAAAGGTATTTGATTCAACAAATACATTTACCTCTGCTGCTCCTCTCCAAAATGAAAATAAAGGTATTTAAAATTTAAAAAAAGGACAAAGAAAACGCAGACTAGATGATAACAGAACATTTTAGAAGTAACTGACTTAGCAGATCTATGAAAGCTAAATCCTACACCAGAAGTAACCAGATTTGCTCCCTCCAAAAGGCATAGGAATTAGTGGCACCGCAGACCCCCGGAAGCAGGGACTACATGTGGGCTAAACTAGAAAGACTTGCTGCAAATTTGTTTAAAGGCAGTTGGCCCTCCAGGTCTCTCCCCCACTACATACAGCCAAGCACCTGGCCTTCCCCAAACCCTGGCAGAAGTCAGGAGTTTTATTCTCTAAAGATGATAAAACAGGGTTTCTTGACTGTTCTGACAGGAGGTACTATACAGGGGGGTTAGTTGAAGCTTATGTATTGAATGTTGAGGTTCCCATCTGGCTCTCATGACTCTGACACCCGGGGTTCCCACCTCCCACCCCATTCCCCAAGCAGGAGACTTCGGAGTCTTCACGGGTAATCTAACAGCCCAAGAGAGGAAGACCTAAAGACAAAGACATCAAAGGCTCCCCAAGGAAATAGCCCAGCCAGCTCCTCCTCAGTGAAACCCACAGTCGACAAGTCCCACGCACACACAGAGCTTCCCATTAGCTTTTTAGTGCCCCATCCTCAAGTACAAGGAAACAGCCAAAGATCACTAGACAGCTGAGGAAAACATCCACAATGAAAGATATATATATATAAAGCAACTTAAAGGAGACTGAGAAGGAAAACAAAAACTTCAATAAAACTCTCCTCAGAGGGATAAGAAAAAAATATTCAACTATGAAATAAATACAGAATGAAATCTATTTTAAAAATGGAAATATTCAGAGAATTGGAGAGAGTTCTTCCAAATAAAAACTATGAAAGCAGAAATAAGACCCTCAGTAGAAAGGTTGGAAGGAAAGTCGAGAAAATCTCCCAGAAGTTTGTATATAAGGACAAAAAGATGGAAAATTGACAGAAAACAAAGAACATCAGATGGCCAATCCAGGATGTCCAACATCTGAATAGGGTTTCCAGTAAATATTGCAGAGGAAAGAAATAATTCAAGTAAATTTCCCTGACTTAAAGAGCAAGTGATCCCTGGAAGCTGCCCCGGCCCTGAGAGGGTGGAAGATCAGCCTGACTGGCCTTCTCACCTCAGAAAGGCAGAAGTGGCCTTCACTGCCTCAGCTGCCACCTCCAGCACAGGGCTGCTCACGGCCTCCCGGAGGGCACGGCCAGCATCTCGGCACATGGCCGAGCTCGTGAACAGCTTGATCTCCTCTGGCTGCCTGAGAAATGGTAAGTGAGGAACAGGTGAGTGAACTATCGCTGACCCCACCAAGAACAAGCACTTCACTGTTTTCCTTACAGGCCTGCCTTTCCACTGCTTTGCTCACCGAGTCAGGATCTCAGCAAAGAGCAGCAGGCCCTGCTTGTGCAGCTCCGTGTTGTTCATCTTCAGGTTTCCTTGCAGGCTCCTCACCACCGACTCAATCCCTACCTCAGGGGTGACACGTAGATGCCAGGGATCAGCGCTCTGTAGTTCCTCCTCTGCCCTCCCAGGAGAGGGAAGAGGCTCTGGGCTGCATACTGGACAGCAGGCTGGAGGGGCCCTGACAAGGCTGAGCTCATGGGACTGGATGGCAAGATCTTTGAGAGCAGGCTGTGATCTGACTCGTCTCAGTCTCTCCAACACCCAGCACAAGCCGAAGCACAGGCACTCAGGGTGTTCAGTGAATGCCTACTGAGCGAGCTGTAACTTCTCCACTTGGCACACTTCTGTTCCTCCTTGAAGAACCAGGTAGACCTCCACTCTTCCAGGGAGCTTTCCGTGGCCACTCAGGCAGAGTTGTGGGCCTCTCCTGAGCCCCATAGCTCCTGTGCTTCCCTCTAACAGAGCTCCAATCAGCTTGTACTGAAATTGCCTATTTACATCTCTCTCTCCCTTCCCTGAGTGCAAGCTCCATGAGGGCAGGGGCCACATGCTAGGTATTTCTAAATCTCGAGAGGCCCCAGTGTGGTGCCTGGCATAGAGTAGGAGCAGAGACTATATAATGAATCACCGAATGTGTCCAGTCTGAGGCTATGATAAAAACCCAGATATGATATTTTAAAAAGTCTTAGATAAGGAAGGTATCACCAGGAAAGAGGAAGAAGGGACCCTTTTAAGAAACTTTGAAAGGTTGAATCAGGAAAACTTACACGCTAACTGGATAGATATCTAGGGCAGGAGAAAGGCTGAGGAGCACTGTTTAAAAGCTGTTCTTCAAGTGTAACAGGAATTCATTTAGTGGCTAATAGGAGTACCCTTCTCTAGCTGAAAAGTCTAAACATATCTACTTCTGCTAATCAGTGAAGAGCAGAACCATTTTAATTTCAAAACAGTCATGTATGGGTATCAATGAATGCATGTGGAATCTAGTAATGAGTTTGGGCTGATGGAAATGACTAGACCCAGCACCCTTCTCAGAGGTGGAAGGCTGGCCCCCATCACTGCCACCCAACTTTAGACTGCTGTCCACCCACCCCAGAGCTAATACAGAATCCCCACTACCAACCGTACACCGTGTGGCACTTGGAAAAGAAGAGGGGCTCTTCTGCCAAGAGTATCAAGCAGTTGTAGATGGACCAGACAAGCACTTCGCTGGAAGAGGATAGATGCTCAAAGAGGAACTCTGGCCGGGGAGAAGGAGAGAAAACAACAAACAGCTGTATTATCACAATTGCTTAACTAATGCTTATGCCTTGGACTTATTCAGCATCTCACTCTTGTTATCTTGTCTGTTCACACACCCTCTCCATGACACATGATCATCAATTCACAGATAAACCTAGGAAAGTGCCTTCTTCTTCCTTCCTTCCTTCCTTCCTTCCTTCCTTCCTTCCTTCCTCCCTCCCTCCCTCCCTCCCGCTTTTCTTTTCTTTCTCTTCTTCTCTCTCTTTCTTATTAAAGAACAACCATGCATATCCTGCAGAATTCCCATACATCACCCCTCCACCAACACCTTACATTATTGTGGAACATTTGTTACAGATTATGAAAGAACACCACCAAAATATTATTACTAACTATGGTCCATAGCTTACATTTGGTATACTTTTTCCATATACCCCCTATTATTAACACCATGTATTAGTATTGTACATTTGTTATAGTTCATGAGAGAAGACGCTCATGTTTGTACTGTTAACCACAGTTCTATCCTCCACTGCATGGTTCACTGTGCTATACATCCCGTGCCTTGTACAATCCACCTGAAGTGTACACTCAGTGGCTCTCAGTTTCATCACAGAGTTGTGCAGCCATCGCCTCAGTAAATTTTTGAACATTTTCCTTAGTCCAAAAGAAAAAAAAACCCATACTCCGCTATACTGACCCTTACTGACCCTTAGCATTGATATAGTACCTTGCCCTCTTCTTTTTAACAGTTGGGGAAACTGTGGCCCAGAAAGAGGCACTGGTAGTGGTAGAAGTGGGACTGTAACTCAGGTCTCCTAATTCTCAGGAGCAGCAGCATGAGGCAGAGAAAAGGGGATTTAGGGTCAGAGAGACTTAATTTTATGATGAACCTTGTCAGTTTGAGCCAATTACTTCCCTTCTTTGATCCTCAACTACCTTATCCATAAAATGGCAAAGATAAAGAAGACCCAAGTGGGTAGCATCTGCAATGCCCCTCCTGGCTCATAACAGGCCCTAGAGAAACATTACTTTCCTCTGCCTTCCTAGTCCAAAGGTCTTTCTACTACACCATACTAGGTTTTTATTCCAGGATGGTGAAGACAATGATGAATATCAGTAATAAATTACTCAAGGTCATACAAGAATTCTGTGACAAGAGGATTCAGATGTCATGAGGCCTACTTCCTAGATCTGTCATGTACAGCTGAACTTATCACCACCCCATCCCTCCAGTATGGGCTATTGAAAAGCCCCTGACAGAGCTGCTGCTGCTACCCCTGCTGTGAGCCTCAGGTCTCCAGTCAGAACTCTGGGGTCCCCTACCTGGGATGTCGGCATGGATGAAGGCCGGGGCATGTTTCGCCGGGGAATGGACCAGCACTGCAGTTATACAGTGGGCACTGGCCACCTGCAGAGTCTCGTCTCTAGAGAGGAGAAGCTGGAGAAACAGGCAGGAAAAAAGAGCTTCAGTCACACTGACAGGACCAGAGTGAACCAGCCT
The DNA here is from genome assembly GCA_029593785.1 of Cabassous unicinctus. Taxonomy (NCBI): domain Eukaryota; kingdom Metazoa; phylum Chordata; class Mammalia; order Cingulata; family Chlamyphoridae; genus Cabassous; species Cabassous unicinctus. The sequence continues at coordinate 10,821 of JAQZBX010049066.1, read as the reverse complement.
GAGCACCACAGGACAGGAGCCTAATTCTGTGAACTACTCAAGTATCACACAGCACCAGGCAGTAGGACCGTGTTCAGGAAGAGAGATCATGGATTATGGAAAAAAGTATCTGTGAACAGCAGCAGGGAGAAATGTCATAGAATCAAAGAACTATATTCCTCCATTAAACAAAACAATGATTCTTTTGCTTATGGTTTAAAATGCATATTCCTTATCATGTTGAAGAAACACTCTAACCCTCATTTTCCATCATAAACAAAATTAATTATGAAAAGCTATCTTTAAAAAATCCTAATTACTTACCATGACATAACAGGGCTTGAATGACCTGCCCCTACTTAATCTCTAGCCTGATCTTGGGCCGTTTCCCCTCACCTCTTCCTTACCCTCCTGTCCCACTGGATTCCCTTCTTTTTCTGGAACACATCAAGCCCTTTCTTCTCCCTGGTCTTTTCTTACTGTTGCCTCTGCCCCAAATGCCATTGTGCCCACTCTTTACATCACTGGGTTATTTTAATTCTTCAAATGTCAGCTTAAATGCCAGCTCTCCAGAGATGCCCTGCTTGATCACTCAATCTGTCAAAGGCTTCCTCTGAGCTCTATCTCGTCCCTTTATTTCCTTCACAGCATTCATCACAACCTGTAATTACTGTGCTTGTTCAATGTACTTGTTTATTATCTGCCTCCCTCACTAAACTGTAAACTGTGCAAGGGCAAGAAACTTGTTTGTTTACGTGCCGCAGTATTCCCAGTGCCTGACACATCACACTAGTGCTCAGTAGATACTTGACTAAATGAATGAATCGACATTGCAACAGCAGGCAGCTATGGTAGATTGAATTATGTACCCCAGAAAAACATGTTCTTAATCTTAATCTATCCCTGTGGATATAAATAGGACCTTCTGAAGATGTCATTTTCAGTTAAGGTATGGCCAATTGAATTAGGATGGTTTTAATCCTATTACTGGAGGCTTATGGAGAAAGTCACAGGGAAAAAGTCACAGGGAAGTAAGGACCTGGAAATCAACAGAACCGGAATAGAAAGGAGAAGACACAGCTATGCGCATTGCCATGTAACAGAAAAGCCAAGGACCCAAAGATTGCTGACAGCCAGCCCTACAATGCTGGAGACTTCAGGGAGAAAGCATCACCTAGCTGACACCTCAATTTTGGACTTCTCCTAGCCTCAAAAACCGTGAGTGAATAAATTCCCATTGTTCAACCCAACCCACTTCATGGTATTTGCCTAAGCAGCCTAGAAAAACCGTCTCCACATATAGCTGGAGGCTGGGACCTCTAAACCCAGATTCTTGTCCCCACAAAGCTCTCTCTCCTCCTAGGGAAGTGTCCCTAATGCCTGCCACTGCCACCACCATGCTGTCTTGGTGCACTGTGAGGACACAAGACCCTTTTTGTAAGTCCCTGTGCCCCTGCTGAAAAAGGAGCCCCACAGTCTGGTCAATTGGTCCCTGATAACAGTTTTGCTAGGCCCTTGCCGAGCTCTGCGGAAAGGGATGACCAGACTTGGGTCCTGCCCTGAAGAGAATCCCAGTCTACCAATCACAATACAGTAAGGCAAGTACTGTGACAGAGGGGCACATTTTGCCCAAAGGAGCCGCAGTGGCAGGGCAGCCCTACTGGCCTTGAAGGCTTTACAGCAGAGGGAAGGGTGCCTGCACAGACACAGAGATGGGATAGCCTACAAATGCAGGACCAAGGAGAAACTGCACATGGCTGGAGTGCTGGGTTGTGGGAGGAGGAGGCAGGTAAACAAGTTTGAAAGGATGAGCAAGGACTAGATAAACAGGGCTTTCAGCACCAAGCTGTGGAGCTCCAGTCTTATCCTTAAAGCAACTGAGGTGGCTTAGTTTCCATTGCTTTACGTTATTCTCCCTTCTCAGACAGCCCAGATATGAAGAGGAAGATGCAGAGATAAGAATTTATGACTGAAAAGAAGCCTACTTTGAGTCTTGTAATAGCACAATGTTTCAGCCAGTAAGAAAACACTTTTGGACCCCCTAGCTAGGAAGGAGTGGTGGACTAGGAGAAGGCCCAGGAGGGTTCCCTTGTTATTGAACCCAGAGAGCAGTCATCATAAGACAGCTACCTTTTTGAGCACCAAAGGCAATGAAGTCTCTCTTGGTTTCCCCTCGACACTCTCAGCACTTTCCTCCAGTGCAGACTTGCTCATGATCATGGATACAAAGAGGTCGTATTTCAGCAGCTGCCTCAGCAAACCTAGGAAACCAAGGGGTTGGAAGGTGAAGTGAGAGAAGCACAAGCACACCCAAGGCAGCCTCTCTGACATCCCCAGAGAAACGTCTTCATGTCTCTACAAATGTGAAGAAGTGTTAGAGTCCTTACACACCAACTTGCTTTCAGCAATCCAGCTCCCTGCCACAGGAATCTAGTGAGAACCTTCGATGCCAGTCCTAAGGGTCTAGGGATTCAACAGTAAATAAGACAAGCATAGCCCCTGATCACTCCACTGAACTCTAAGTCCCACGAGGGCAGGGATAATGTCGATTTCACTACAACATCATCCATCACCCGGCACAGTCCCTGATATATAGCAGGAATGCAATAAATAAGTTTTGATTGACAAATGTAACACACACTCCTGTAGGGAACACAGACATGAAAGAAGCCACACAAATGATTATTTATAATTGTGATAAATGATACAAATGAGAAGTGACCAGATATATGAAAGTATATTCAAAAGGATCCAACCTAGTGGCAGGGGGGCGGGGGTAGTCAAGCCTTCCATCAACAAGTGCCAATTCAGCTGAACCTAAAGGATAAGTGGGTGAAGCTGGGTAAAGTAGGGAGAAGCATTCCAGGCAGAGGCAACAACATTCCAGGAACTGAAAGAAAGCCAGAGGGGTTGAAATAATGAGAAAATGTCAAGAAATGATATTTGAGAAGTAGGCAGGAGTCGTACTATGAAAGACCACGTAAGGTATGTTAAGGATTCTGGTCCTTATGCTGGAAGTAATGGGAAGCCACCAAAGTATTCTAAAAATGCATAATTTAGCTAACAGGTAAACAAATACTGCATGTCAGAATATTAAATATTAATATAAATATTAATTGGTGAGTATTAAGAAAGTCCATAGAACTATGGGAAATCAGAGGAAGCATCTAATCCAGCCTGGGGCCCAGATAAGTCTTCTGGATGGAGAAGATATTTGCACCAAATCTTGAAGGATGAGGAGCTGGATAGAGAGCCAACTTCTGGGAAGAGAAGAGAGTGTACAAAGGCAAGAAAGTGTGTTATGTTCCTGGAGATGCACTTGGCTCAGTAAGGCTGAGTTCTGGGCATTGGGTGGGACACAAGTAGAGTTGAGAAATGGGACAGAAGAGGTAAGTAAGGGTTAGATCATAAAGAGCCTTATCAGGATCTTGGCTTTTAGGATAAATGAATAAGATGATAAGAAACACAGCAGATGACTACCTCTGGCTGGGGCAGGGAGTAGGGGGAGGCGGTAAGAAAGACTCCATAGAAGAGGTGGCATTTAAATGGACTTCTAAGTATCATCAGCTGAGGTTTCCTTCCCCTATGCCCAGGCCAGCTCCCGGGATGTCCAGGCCTCACCTTCTAGCACTTACTCACCCCCTTTTATGCTCTAACTCCACTTAACTGCCCTGCTCTGGGTTCCATGTGTACAGACTACTTTATACCTTGTGTTTTTGCCCATGTTGCTCCCTCCCTCCTTCTCCTGGCCAACTCCTTTCCTTTGGGAAACCTCTCCTGTCCCCCACTCCCATCCTCTTCTATGCATCCTCTGTGACAGCATTTCCCACACTAGACTCTTAATTGTTTCCACGTCTGTCTTCCACATTGGCCTGTGGGCTCCCCCAGAGCCCAGCACAGGCCTTGGCTCAGAATGAATGCTTATTGTGTGTGGGTGGACAGTTCTGAATGGAGCTCTTGGCCCAAAGTATGAGAAGAAGCTGTTGTCACCCACAGACTCTACTCTGCCCTATAGCTCCTACTCTAGAACGGGCCTTCACCCAGTCACCAATCCCAGTGCCCTTCTGCTCTGTCCGTAATATGAAAACTCCCTGCTCAGAAGCATTTGATAGATCTTGTATATTTATGTAAGGAAGTAGCAGGAAAAGAGGCTGGGAGGATACACTGGGACTCCTAAAGAGCCTCAAATAATAAGCAAAGAAATCTGGAGGCCAGAGGGAGCCATGGAAGATTTTCTGCATAGGAAAGTGACAGGATCTGAGCTGTGAAGATTAACTGGGCGGCTTGTACAGGATACATCAGGTCATGAAGAAACCAGAGGCAGAAAACTGCTGTCCCAATTTCCTCCCTCTTCTCCTTTCAAAGGAAACATTCTGAAAATGCCACACCAACTCTAGACAACTTTTGCACAGTCTGTGCATCTTATCTTCCAAACACGTGGCTTCTATCCTTTGCAAACCAACAAACTTCCCCACACAACTAGAGAAGCCAATTTCTCAAGCCCTAAAGCTAAAACCTCAAAAGCTTGCTCCTCTTCTTCTCTCCAGTCCCAGGTCTTACCCAAACAGTTGATCTGTAGCTCCTTTGTCTGAGCACTGTGCAGAGTGGAAAGGAAGAGGGAACACAGCTTCTCCCGGAAATGGCCTGAAAGCACCTCGGCTGCCATTGGTGAGGAGTACAGCTTCCCGTAGAGGTAACAGACGGAAGCTTGCACCCCCTCATTGGGGTATACCAGACCTCTCAACAGATGCTCCATCAGGTTGCCTGTTCAGAAAATGACCAAGGGGCTGGGGGAATCTCACAATGCCAACTACTATATAAACCCCAAACTACTACACAAACTACTACCCCTAATGGGTAGTAATGGTAAACCCCTACATATGCAGTCTTTGGACTTTGTAAAAAACCTTCTCCAGATCATTTTCAGCTGATCATTAAAAAAATTTAGCTACAGTAAATGCTTTCTGGGCACTTAAACAAAAAAGAAAACCAAGGCTTAGAGGAAATTAAGTGATTTACCTTTGTAAATCCTCTGTGAGGATTTATTTGTATTTTACTGATAGAATAAAGAACTTTCATATCCCAGAATTAATTCCTTCTTTCATCCAAAAGGAAGGTTCATAGCAGGTGCTTAATTAGTTAAAAGAATAAATGATGGGAAGCGGGTGTGGCTTAATCGATAGAGCCCCCGTTTACCATGTGGGAGGCCCCGGGTTCGCTTCCCGGGGCCTCCTTGTGAGGGCAGGCCGGCCCGCGTGGCGCGGTGGGCTGATGCAGCAGGACCTCGCAGCGAGGGGGAGATGAGCAGACACAGAAAAAACACACAGCAAATGGACACAGTAAAACACAAGCAGCAAGGGGGGGATAAATAAATAAATCTTTAAAAAAAAAAAAGAATAAATGAAAATAACACAAGACCAAGAGTCAAGAAACAGACCAACATAGAGCACATGTTGCAGATGGGGAAACTAAAGCCTCAAGAAGGAAAATAATGACTTTCTCAGGTTTACACAGTGAAAGGGCCACCCAGGAGGAAATGTGATCAAAGCAGGTGAAAGGGTAGTGGCAGGTCTTCCCCAAAGGTCACTCACCGTGCTCCACTACAAGCTTGTCTGCCAGAGCAGGGATGGCATCCACCAGCTTGCCGAGAAGGGTCAGGGTGGCCAGGCTGCGTCGCATGGAGGGCATGTTACAGAGCTATAGAAAATGAACACACTCCGCTCTGTACATTAGGATCAGGACAGATCTCCCACCAAATTTTATCTTGCCCTGTATCGTGCATGCCTCTTAACACAATCGACAACCGGCCTCTTTAGCTGAGTAAGTTTCCATCTCCTCCCTTAGATTACAAACTCCCAGGGGCAGAGGGATTGAGTCAGGTTCCTCAAAGAGTCCTCACTACCTAGATCAGCACACGTCGCTAAACCTAATAAAAATGAACATATTTGGTCTCCTCTTGAACCAGAAACTAAAAAGTTAAAGTTGAGAATGTCATAAGGACAGAATGCTGGCTCAGTGCAAAAAGTAATAATAATAACGGTTATTATTATTACAGCTACTATCATTGAACACTATGTGCCATATACTATGCCTGATGCTTTACAGGGAGAGTCACTAGGTATAGGTTTATATTTCACCTTTTCCACTGACTAGCTGTAGCACTTTGGGCAAAACTCTTCACTTCTATGTCTGGAAATAATAATAGTATCAACTTCAGAGGATTGTTTGGAGAATCAAATGAAATATTGCATGTAAAGCACCTAAAACAGTGCCTAGACTATAGTCAGTGTTCAATAAGTGTTAGGTGGCATCATCATTATAATAAGTATTGACGTACATATAATTATAAATTGAATCTGATATATTAATCATATGCATATTAATTATAATGGTATGCTAATTTTAATGTAATTTATAATTAAATGTTGCTCTGGAACATAAATAAATGTTCCTTCTGCAACATAAATAAAAAAGGGATTCTGATATTATTTGTAAATCTTAAACACAACGCAAAAGGTGTTTGTTTTTCATTGATATCTTTGACTACAATGACTTTGACTAAAATACCCACTCTGTGTTTACCTTAGATGCTAATAAAGGCAAAGGCCTGCAGTACAACACAATGTATAAAACCCAAGACCAAATAAAAACATTAAACTAAGACATGTGAACACATTTCTTTAGTATATTCATCAAGGAAAATTCGTATTGTATTCAGGAAGATATAGAAAATAGGCCATGGAAATTATGCCAGAAAGATGTGACTTCACCACATGGAGGCAGCATTTGGGAGACTGAAAGGGAAGGAAGGAAGTTGCAAAGAGTACTGGAGCAGGATCAGAAGACCCAGGCCCTAGCTCTGGCCACCAACTCAGTGACCTCAGGACCACTTTTCCCCTCTGGACTTCAATCCTCCCACCTAGCCAAAGAAGTGTTGGCCCAGCTGTACTGTGGATTCTGTGAGGTGCACAAGAGCCCACAGTTATTTACTGACCTCTTTATGACACTTGTCCAGCAGGCAATGGATGGTCTGCTCCAGCTTCAGCTGTGTTACAAGCTGGATGAGGACTGAAAGGACACAATAGCTGACTAACTAGAAGACAACCTCAGAATTCACTTTTCACATCTTAAAGGCAGTCCGGGGCAGTGATTTTCTTGGGGTTGATTGGTGTCAGTCTTTTCTATCTTCTTCATTAAAACACGTGGACATTCAAATCAAGTGATTTTTGGCTTCTTCATTATAACCATCTATCAGTGGTTCTCAGTTTGGGCTGCACATTGGGCTCACCTAAGAAGCTTTCAAAAAGCACTAAGTACCACCTACAACTTCTCTAATTTGATAAATATTACAATAATTTTAAAAAACATTATGCTAACTGAAAGAAACCAGACACAAAACACTTTTGTTTGATTCCATTTATATAAAATGTAAATATAAATAAATTTGTAGAGGTAGATTAGATTAGTGATTATGTAGGGCTGGGATAGAGGGATTGAGAGGTGACTGCTAAGGGGTATGGGGTTTTTGTGGAGTAATGAAAATGTTCTAAAACTGATTGTGGTGATGAATGCATTACTTTGTGATTATTCTAAAAGCCACTAATTGGGGAAGCGGGTGTGGCTCAGTGGATAGAGCCCCCATTTACCATATGGGAGGCCCGGGTTCGCGTCCCGAGGCCTCCTTGTGAGGGCACGCCGGTCTGAGCGGCTCGGTGGGCTGATGCAGCAACCTCACGGCAGGAAGCGGGTGTGGCGCAATGGATAGAGCCCCCGTTTACCATATGAGAGGCCCCAGGTTCGCTTCCCAGCGCCTCCTTGTGAGGGCAGGCCGGCTGATGCGGCAAGACCTCACAGCAAGGGGGAGATAAGCAGACACAGAGAAGACACGCAGCAAATGGACACAGCAGCACAAGCAGCAAGGGGGGGATAAATAAATAAAATAAATAAATCTTTAAAAATAAATAAATAAATAAATAATAAAAGCCACTAATTGTACACTTTGGATGGACTCTATGGTACGTGAATATATCTCAGTAAAACTGCTTTTTAAAAAATACTAAGTCCCAAGACCCACTCCAGAACAATTAAATTAGAATCTCTAGGGAATGAGCCCAAGCACTTGTATACTTTTAAGTTCTCCAGGTGATTCTATTATGAAGCCCAGTGTTGAAAACTTATTTTATCTGTACTTTTTTCCTCCCTTATAATTTGCTCCTTTATATACTAAAACATAATTATGAGTGAGTTCCTGTGTCAATTATTAAGATATTATCCCTCAGCTCAAACCCACCTTTCTATACAATCATTTGTGGTATTTCTGCTGCTCTCTTTGAGCGGGGGTGGAGATGAAATGGGCTCTGCAAGTTTTGGAAAAGCTGCAGACTAGATTCAGCTGCTGCTATGGGAAGGCTCTGCCACACGCAGAGTAAAGCTGCATTCCGGGATAACACTCACCAAATAGGAAGCAGGCAGGAAGCAAACTATAACAATGAGGAAGGAGCAAGTACTTCTTCACCTGTTACCCCAAAGAAGTTCCCGTATCTGAAGAGTCTGAAAGCTCTGCTGGTACCAACCAGAAGTGGATGGCTGCAGGATTATAGGCCCACTCAAAAGTGACCCTGAAGAAAAATGGTGACGGGAAATCCCCTCTCCCAACCAAAGGTACATTTGTTTGTCCAAACTGTGTAGACTGAGACAGGGTCAGAAGTACATGCAGATCATATTGCTTTATAGGCAGCTACTAACTGTTTGGCTGTGTGGTCATGGACTTGAGAAAGACAGAATTGGAAGATTGATGACAGAGGCCTGGGGAGGATGTATGTGGATGGATCTCTCAGAATGGGCACCAAGTGTAAAGATATTTATGTACCATGTGAATTCTCCCCAAAGAGCCTCTACTGCAGATGAATCATCAGGTGGACAAGATGACAGGTTTTGTGAATGTCAGTCATCTTCTTTTCCCAGCCACCCCAGTGGTTATTCAATGGACAGATGTACAAAGTGGCCATGGTGGCAGAGACAGAGGCTATGCACAGACTGCCCCTTATCAAGACTGAACTGATTACTGTTACTACTGAATGTCTAACCTGCCAAGAGCACAGATCAACACTAAGGCCTCAATATGGTACCACTCCCTTGGGGAACAGCCAGCCACCTGCAGATGGATTACACTGCAGTCCTTGCATTCTGGAGGGGCAGAGATTTGTCCTCATTGGAAAAGAACTCATTTCATAGCAAAAGAAGCATGGCAATGGGCTCATGCCCATGAAATTCACTTACCTTGTCCCATACTGTCACCCAGAAGCAATGGGCCTAACAGAATGTGGAATGGCCTAGTGATGACCCAGTTATGGAGCCAGTTGACAATCACCACTCTGAAAGGATGGAGTTCTATCTTACAGGATGTTGCATATGCTTTGAAGCAGTCACCAACAGAAGGTGCTCTCTCTCCCACAGCCAAAATACATGGGTCATGGAATCAAGGGGTGAAGCAGGAGTAATTCCCCTTACTATTACACAAAATAACCCACTTGGGGAATTTTTGTATCCTATCCCCACAACTCTGAGGTCTTGGTTTCCTAAGGAAAAAATGCTTCCAGGAGAGGACATGATGGTTTCATTGAATTTGAAGTTGAGACCACCATCTGGCCATTTTGAGCTCCTAATGCCATTGAACCAATAGGCAAGAAGGGATTGCTCTACTGCCTGAAGTGACCTCGATTCCAATAGCCAGGGGGAAACTTGAATTGCTGCTACTCAATAAAGGCAGGGAGGACTATGCCTGGAAAACTATGTCTGGAAATGGGGATTTTCTGGGGTGCCTCTTAGTACTTCCATCTTAAACAGTAAAGGTTAATGGAATCCCCCTATATGACTTAACAGGTAAGTGTGTAAAATAACATTATAAATCTACGTAATGAGCAATATGTAAAGATGTAATCTGAGGTAATAATAATATAAAGGAGGAGGGACAGAGATACATAGGAGTAAAGAGCTTGCATACTACTGAAAATAGGTTGGTACTAGTTGAACTAGATTGCTATCAATTTAAGATGAGTTTAAGATGTTCATTGTAATTACAAAAGCAATCATCATGAAAATAACTTTAAAAATAGAGAAAAGGAAAGAAAAGGGAATCATAAATGGTACACTACAAAAAAGCAACTAAACACAAAAAAAAGGCAGTAAGAAGGTAATTGAGAAGCAAAATCGTACAAGACATACAGAAGACAAATAGCTAAATGACAGAAGTAAATTCTTTCTTCTCAGTTATGATCTTAAATGTCAATGGATTAAACTCCCCTATTAAAAGGCAGAGGTTGGCAGACTGAATGAAAAAGCATGATCCATCTATATGATATCTACAAGAAAATCACTTTAGGTACAAAGATACAAAGAGGTTGAAAGTAAAAGGTTGGAAAAAGATACTCCATACAAACAGTAATCAAAAGAGCACTGGAGTGGCTACATTATTGTCAGAAAAAATAGACTTTAAGTCAAAAAAGATTACAAGAGACAAAGAAGAATGTTACATATTGATAAAAGGTTCAATCCGGCAAGAAGATATGAGTATAAATGTATATGTACCTCACAACAGAGCCCCAAAATACATGAAGCAAAAACAGACAAAATTGAAGGTAGAAATAGATAGTTCTGGGAAGCGGGTGTGGCTCAGTGGATAGAGCCCCCGTTTACCATATGGGAGGCCCGGGTTCGCGTCCCGAGGCCTCCTTGTGAGGGCACGCCGGCCTGAGCGGTGCGGTGGGCTGATGCAGCAACCTCACGGCAGGAAGCGGGTGTGGCGCAATGGATAGAGCACCCGTTTACCACATGAGAGGCCCC
>JAQZBX010049065.1:7165-20318 GCA_029593785.1 Cabassous unicinctus | reverse complement strand
AGAAGAGTCATGTAATTTTTTCTCTCTTTATAAAGACTTATCCTTCCAGAATTGAGGGAAGGATATCTCCTTTACAAAGAAAGGTCTGGAACCCAGGGTAATTTAGGGTCCAGGGAGGTTACCCTGGAATTCCAGTGTTCATCAATTCCTGATGCCTGGCCTGCTTCTGGATGTGGTTAGAGATGCTCTGTTCTGTGGATATCTGGGCAAGTAGTTCTGTGGGGAATGTGGATTGCCTGTGCTTTATGCATATCTACCACACACATTTATTTTCTTCTTTATAGTACTGCCATTTAGTGCTGTAATTTACTTAAATGAAAGCATTCTTTTATACAATTCTGAAAAAGAGCATTTCCAACTCTTTTCCTTGTGCAACCCTGTACTGGTTCAACCCTTTGAAATTGGTTTAGAATGTTTACTTTGAGGATTTTTTCTATGCATTATGTACACACAGGTATACAGTTTTACATAAATGAGACAACACCATTAATATATTTTCTGAATTTTCTTAATACAGAGATATTCCCAATCAATACCATGTCTTTTTAAGACTTCTCTCCAGAGTGTGGCTGCACCATAGTATATTTCCATTTTGACAGCAAATTTGTGCCCCATGGCAGGAACGCCTCTATGCAGGTTTGTGCTTTTTTTTAAAAAAACATATAAATTTTATTGATGCATAATAATAAAGCATACACTTTATCCAATATTAATGGAATTTGGTATAATCACATAGTTGTGCATTCATCACTTCAATCATTATTTAAGCATTTTCATTATTTCAGTAATAATAATAATAAACCAAAACCAGACAAACAAATAAGAAAATTACTTATGTCTCAATCTTTGTTTCCCCTGCTGCACATAGCTGCTATTTCTAGTTGTGCTTGCACCATTATTTATGTTTGTTAAGCAGTTTTATTGAGCTATCTTCTCATACCATATAATCTATCCAAAGCATATAATCAATAGCTTTTTGAAGCTGTTAAAAAGTCATTTATTGTAAAATAGAAAAATTAATTGAAAGAAAAAACAAATTTTATAAGGAAGTGCAATGCCAGGTTAATTTTAATACAATCAATTTTAAAAAATAGATAGCATAGAAACAAAAGTTATAAATGTAAATAATAATTCAAGTAAAATAGAAATTAATTGTAAGATGAATCTAATTTTTATATTAGAGCTCTAATTATTGTACATAATAATCTCTAATAATGAGATAAATTGTTGGTTAATTTTTTTTCCATTTAGTCCATAATTCTTTTTAGATATTCAAATTCCTGTTTGGGAATTCTTCACATCTTATTGGAAGAAATTACAGCAGCTAATAATTTGCCAACTTATAATTTTATAAGGCAGTAAAACACAAAATCTTTTTCAACAATAGTCAAGTTAAATCATTATTGATCCTGATAGATTATTTTAGTTAAAGAGTATAAACAAGAAAGGGTTAAAGAAAAATGATGTATCCAAAAATATATCTCTTCTCCAGCCCTCCTCAATTAAAATTAAGCAAGTTACTATTTTGTATGAAAAAATTACAGAATATTGACCAAAGGAACAATTTACCAGTTGCACTGTGTAATTATTGTCCATATACTATAATGTTATTTTACATTACTATAGCTACCTTTTTTGGTTACTTTTTTTTTTTGTTACTATTTTCATGGAAATCCTTTTTCTAACCTTTCACTTTTAGCCTGGTTGTGTCCTTACATCTGAAGTAAGTCTCTTGTAAACAATATATAGATGGCTCATATTTTTATATCTATTCTATTAGGCTATGTCTTTTGATTGAGGAGTTCAATCCATTAACATTCAGTGTTATTACTGTAAAGGCATTACTTACTTCATTCACTTTGTCCTTCCACTCTCTGCTGTCATATCTTTCTTTTGTTTGTCTTCTCATCCTTTAGTTTACCCTTCCTAATAAACTTCATTTCTAAACTCTTCTCCAAATCTCTTGCCTTTGTATTTTCCTTTCAGGCTGTAGCTCTTCCCCCCTTAGTATCTCTTGCAAATCTGGTCTTTTGGTAACATATCCAATCAGTTTTTGTTGTTGAAGACTTTGAACTCACCATCATTTATGAAGGACTGCTTTGCCAGATACAGAATTCTAGGCTGGCAGTTTTTCTCTTTCAGTACCTTAAATACATCATACCACTTTCTTCTCTCCTCCATGGTTTTTGATGAGAGGTCACCACTTAATATTATCAATTTTCCCTTTTATGTGATGCTTTGCTTTTCTCTTGCTGCTTTCAGAATCCTCTCTTTATCGCTGATAGTTGTCATTCTGAATAGTATGTGTCTAGTGGTAGGTATATTTGGATTTATTCTGTTTGGGGTGAATTTTCCTTCTTGGATATTGATATTTATGTCCTTCATAAGAGTTAGGAAGTTTGTGGTCATTATTTCCTCAAACATTCTTTTTGTGTCCCCCCTCCTTTTTTTCTCTTCTCCTTCTGGGATACCAATAATGTGAATATTTGTGCATTTTGTGTTGTCATTTAATTCCCTGAGACTCCATTCCATTTTTTTCCATTCTCATCTCTTTGTTTTCTCCTATATTTTCCAGTTCAGATGCCCTGTCATCAAAATCACTAATTCTGTCTTCAAGCTATTTAAATCTGCTCTTATATGCCTCTAATATGTATTTAATATCATCAATTGTCTTTCACTCCCATCAGGTCTTTTACTTTTCTTTTTTGTATTTCAAATTGTTCTGTATGCTCTCCCAGTGTCTTCATAATATCCTTTATTTCTTTAGACATATTTTCTTTAACTTCTTGGAAGTGATTTAGGATAGTTGTATGATTATCACTGATTAATTGCATTAAATCCTGTATATCTTCAGGATATTTGGTTGGTTCTTTTGGCTGGGCCATCTCTTCCTGTTTCCTAGTATGGCTTATAATTTTTTGCTGATATTTAGGCATCTGAATATGTTGGTGACTTTACTCTGATGGCTAATTTCTCTCTCTTGCCTATTGTTTTTTTCCCCACAGCTGTTCTTTGATATTTGATTCAACTTATTCTCAGTCTTTCAGATTGCCTAGCTTAAGTTTTCAAAATTGGGCCAGGGATTCACAAGTGGGTCACAGATTTTCTCCCAGGGTTTAAATACAGAGTGCAGCTTTTGTCCATGCAATTTCCAGACTGGCCAGCAGATGGTGCTTGTCAGTGCACCTTTCCCTAAAGGTGTTTCAGTCTTGGCTTTCCTGTGTTCCTGTGTTAAACCTCCAGTCTCCAAATTAGAGATTCAAAGTCAGCTCTGCTGGCTGAATTCACTGAAGAAAATACCCCAAATTCTCCTCCATTTTCCCTTGAAAATGCTGACAGGGAGGAAAGTGTCTCTTCCCCTTTCAATCAGCTGCAGTGAGCGATGTTTTACCCCAGCTTCATATCTTGGGGTAGGGAAGGGGTGCTCTTCCAGGCTGCCAAGTGGCTTGATATCTTACATTTGTTGTTTTTACTTCTTCATCTCTCTGTCCCTCACCCTCCTGGGAGTTGTGTAGCACTGTCCTGGTCTGCTGACCCCCAAAGCAGGTCCATCAGAGAATCTTTGTCTCTTTCTTTGTTGTTTTTGTGAGAACATTCAGCTCTGCCTGTTATTTTGTTGCCATCTTCCTACAATCCTCTGGACATCATTTTTGTTCTCTCCAAATTCATTGCCTTGGCCTGTGTCTTCCTGTCCCTCCTGACTCTTCTCTCTAACATTTCTTCAGTTCTGTAGTTCAATTTCAATAGTGAGTCTAGCTTTCTTATCATCCTCTCCTATTCCATTGTCACTTCTATTTCATCTCAGCAGGGACAGTGCAAATGACTGACACTTCCCCTCCACAACCTAGCAATCATATTTTTCTTGTCAACCCGTCTTCATTCCCATTGAAGGGATTTTGGGGTCAACAGGGAAAAATGTGGGTAGCAAAGCACCTTCTTTTGAAATTTTCCAGGCAATTAGCTGTTGACAATGTTTTCCAACCTCTTTGTGGGACCTTCCCATGTCAGCACTCACTGGAGTCCAGAAGGGGATCTATTTGTCTTGTGGGCACAGATGGAGATGTGGTGAGTAATTGCAGGGAAAGAGGCTCAAGAGCTGGCCCTATTTGAAATTCATCTTGTCACCTTATATGAGTCACCAAACATCCATAGGGCCATGCATCCACATCTGGACCAGTGCCAAAATAGCACCTCCCTCAAAGGATAGCAGGTAATGAGTAGATGAGAATAATTCTATTATGGCATCAGCATGGTACCTTCATAGTGGGTGCTTAGTATATGTTAATTCCCTCTTATACATAAGATGCAATAAAAGTCTCACAGCTATGTTAAATTTGTGATTGAAAATATTGCCAATTTCTTTCAAACAACTCCAGTTGGCCAGAAAGGTATTGGGATCACTACCACCACTTTGAACCTGATCACCATTTACAAAGTTTTCTATGGGTGTTCTCACCAAAAGCACAATTCATAAATTCTTTCTGATATATTCTTATGCTATAACAGGGGAGGCTTTCCAAGATTCCCCAATTCCCCATTTGGGAGGTGATCATCCTCCCCTCCCCAAACTGGTGGTGGAAAAATATGGACATTTAGTCAATCCCCAGTTTATGAGTCCCTCTCACCATACCAGCACTGGGCTTGTCAGGGACCTGATGAGCAGAAGCATCTAGTAAGTGAATGGACATCTGTAGGTTGTATCCCAAGCATGAAGACTTCACTCCCCAAATATAAAGTGCTTTCTATCTGTTGGGCACCACTATGGGTTGTTAGTCACTAGTCCATTTTGTTGCTTTAGGGTTAGAGGGCTCATTCCATGCTGGATGGTCCAGAAAATTTTTCCTCCCAGACCTTGTTATACCAACTCATCCTGCCATGCTTTTCCCACATCTGTTTACTAATGCCCATAACTCAACAATGTCACCTATTGGTGACATCATCCTGCTTCCTGCTGACACACAATAACTTGTCCCCTGATTACAAGACATTGCTCTGTTTTATTGTCTTTAAGAATTTGCCCCTTTCCTCATTAATCAGACCATTTGCTACCAAAATATTGGACTTAGACAAAAATTTCAATAGCAATTTTATAAATATTTTATTCAAAATCTAAAGAAATCATGCTTAAAGCAGTAAAAAGGTATGATGGCAATGTAGAAAATGACAATAAAAGGATAAAGGCAGACATTACAAAAATGAATTATAACAATTATAATTATAAAGTTTATTTTAAAGATATAAAATAATTAAAATATTCTGGATTTGATAAGATCAATAACTCTGGAGACTGATCATCCCATTTCATTGATTACATATTTACTTATTCATTTTTTAATGATGTGACTGAAATATCTCAGCAATGTTTGCTCTCTCTGCAGTGCAAAGCCCCTCATGTCACTTGTCAGAGGTTCAGTCATATGTATGTTTTCAGTCATCTCAGGTGACAGTGATTTTACCATGGTTCCCTTTGACATTCTCTTTCCCTGAGCTCTCTGTTAAGTTGGATGCCTCTATTGGTATCTCTCAAATAAAAACCAAGAACAGAATTAGGCCAGGAGAGACTTATTAAAATGAATTATTGCATAGAGGAAAAGGAACTATTGCAATAGGAGGAAGAGAACAATGTTAATAGGAGAATCAACATGAGATCTGAAAGCATTTCCAGAGTTACTCACAAAGGAGTTTTCATTTATAGAGAGGAGTAATGAAGGTTAAAAGGAGTATAGTATGGGAAAGTGGTATCAAAGCATGACAACATTGAATAGTAGGTCACAGAATATTTTATGCAAAAGCAGCTTATGTTCAAGTAGGGCTGTTAAGAAGGGGTTGTATGCTGGCTCAGGTTAGGGTGGGTCAAATTCAGGGACCTAAAATAGGAAAGTAACTTAAACCAAATTTCATTAAAAAATATATATATATATTTATTATTGATCAATGTGAACAAGCAGTTCAGCTATTCATATATGAAGCCAAGAATGGAAATTTTGAAAGCCTGTGACAGGCTTTCTCCTAGCTAAATAAGGGGGCATCTGTGAATTTTAGCCAAGTCACATGAGAAAGATGTATGATTGTAGTAGCCTATTTCTATAACACAAAAGGCAAAAGGATTTCTTTATCTGTAGTGGTTTACCAGTTACATAGGGATTGAGCAAAGTTCAACATTTTCAAACTGCACCCAGATGTTAAGCTCTGCTAATTGCTTCACTAATCCCTGGTTCTCTAAGTTAAACTAGCTGACTTGCGTTTATCTTTTTCCTTCCTTGTAGCTACATGTCTTATCTTAATTGCACATCACTATATATATTGTTATCTAGAGCAAACTTAGTCTTAAACATCTACAGACTATGTTCTAAATAAAGTCACTTACTTCCAGAAGAGTTTCAGAGTTCTCTGACCTTTTACCTTTCCTCCTTGTCAGAATCTCAGAGCCATTTCTCTGGAGCTGTAATTGGATAGTTACCTACTTCTGTCAAAATGACAACTATGCTTTACAAGTAAGTTGCTCAGTAGGGGTGGCAGTCTCCTTCATCTTGACTTGCCTCTCTTGGAATGTAAATTTCATCCTACATTTGAGCTAGAGTGAGAAAGTTTTGGACCTCATTATTTTCATCCTGCTGCAGCAGGGTAGAAGCTGAGTCCTGTGAATGAAGGCTGGATGGAGAAAGGAAGCCTTTAGACTCTTGCCTGTAGTCAACTGGAAAATTTGTCTCTGCCTATTCAGAGCTTATGGGGATAAGAAATGGTGGTAGCCTGAATTTCCATGGAGACCAATATCCTTTAGCTGGGGGCTAGAAGGGAAGGGAGCTCTAACTTTTTATCCACAACCACCTGGAATGGTGTTTCATCAATCTTAGCTAAGGAAAGGAAGAAGGGAGCAGGTCATGAATAAATTGCTTGAGAATCTCACTGTTCATAACAATATATTGAAAACATATTTCTTCAATAGCTCTGTGCATGTAGGGCAATTTTCAGTAAACTTCAATGGTTTACAATTTTTAAAAATTGATAGTTTATCTACTTCAGAAGCCAGACAGATCCATCAAAGCAACCTTGACTTTCAGAAATATTATCTCTGATTCATTCTTTATTTACTATCTTAGAAACCCAAGGTATAATTTTTTATCAATATTGCTTTGTTCCTCTCTTCCCAGGAGCAGACATATCCAGAGTTCACCAAGAAAATAATGAAATTAAAGACAATATCATTATATTATAATATTTAAGATGGATTTGTCTGAGTTGTTTCTACTTATGCACCATTATAAGAATCTGAAATGTCCCAAAGTATGGGCTGGATGCACATCCTTCATTGGGCTTCCTGAATTGAGGAAGGGATGTGAGCATTTTTATGCAATTCACATACATTAGGTATTGTTTCACAAACAACACAATGTGTAATTCTTTTAGTAATATATATTACTCCATTTTAAGTGAGCCCATGAGTGATTTTAAAAGAATGTTTTCTTAAAGCTCATAGTTTAATGTTTTTTTCATTATCTGTTTATGCAACAATAAATAGAATATCTAAGCTTTAGCATAAGAGATTGAGTTTAAAATATTTTCCCTTGGGCACATGTTGGATTTCTCATTCAGTTTTGTATTATTTTTTGCAACACTCTTGCATGTTTGAAATTATTTCAAAATTTTTAAAAAGTTTGAAAAAATGTAAAAACATATCCTTCCTTTACTTCATATCTGATCTTGGGCTGTAGGTCCAAGCGTGCCATTTGGAATGCTACTGGACTCATATACCCAAATTGAAAATGACAATAAATACCTTAAATGCTACAGATTTGAGCTAATCATAGATTCTGTATATAGTGTCTCTCAATCAAAATATTTGTTAAATGAAATATAAATAATATAGTTTTTGAAATGTAATAAATTCAGTATTACCTTAATATGAAACATAGTTTTAATATTCCAGTATTTTCCAAAATATTATTTTCCTAGCTTGATACTTACTATTCTCAATAATAATAATTTGATAATTATAGGTATAAAATTATATAACATTTAGTAGACACTGATACCTAGGCATTATTTTAATACATTAACTCATTCTGTCTTAATATACTCCTATGATGAAAAAAAATCTGTAAGTTAGAATAGTTAAATAGTCTGCACAAAATTGTAATTAAAGTGTTATGATCCAGATAAAATATACATCTGAAAAAACAAAAACCTTATGCTCTTATTTACTTTGTTTTCCTTAACTTTTTATTACAAAAATGAATTTATTAATCATCAATAGTTTTTTTTCCAGTCTATATATACCTCTTTCTGTGTTATACATAGAAGAAGAAAGCAAAACATCAGCATTAAAATGAGAATGATAACATTATTTCACCAAATATCATAAGTTAAAAATTCTTTGCATTATAGTGCATTCTTTGCTTTTAGCATCTGTTTCCTTGACAAGTTTGTGAGTTCTTCTTGACAAGGCAACGGAGTTTAAAAACTGTTTGTACCTAGAGTCCTGCATGATGTTTTCACTAACAGTCCATGGTAGGTAGAATGGAAGGCATACATGTGAGAGGAAAGACCTCCCCAGTACTGGGTCAGGGGGCAAGCTAGACCTTCCGAAAGCATAAAGTGAGACCCAAGGCCTGGGTACTTCTGTAGAATCAGGACAACGGTAATGACAGAAGCAAATCATGCAGAAAAAGAACTTGAAGTTGTGCTGCAGCCACAAGTAAGAACTAAAGGTTTTTAATCATAAATTACATACATTCAATTAAGAAAATAAAAGGGGTTGAAGTTGGTTACTATGAGCAGGATGGATTGGGGGACACTTATCTCAGGGGAGGCCCTGGGGGTGAGCCTGGGCTTTTGGAGAAGCTGGATCCTCTGAGGGTGTCTGTAAAGGAGTCACACCACCATATAGATGCTGACTGAGACCATGAGGATCATTAACCCTGCTTCTGGAAAGGACAGTGGGAATATAGATAATCCAGTCATAGAATATTTACATTGACAAAAATGTAATTATTTCAGAAACACTTTTATTGTTGAAAGAGACACTTATTTGAAGGGGAAATAATGTGCTGGTTGTCAAATTGAGGATCCAGGAGTGGAAGCAGTATGACCCCACATTCTTAGATATCCTGCTTCTGAAAAGTCCATATCTAACTCCAGGGGCTGACCATGACTACATGAAGGTAGCTCAGTAAGCTGGTGGTAAACAGAGAAAGATCATAGGACACCCTGTGGAAGTAAAGCATGAGTTTACAAACAATATGTTCTAGGTCATGTGACAGTCTCAAATCCTTCATCATTTGATGTATCTCCTTGGAGAGAAGAAAAAAGTTTTGATCATAACTAAGTGTGTAAGAATGAGGTGGGTAGGCTATAGTCTGTGCCCAGAGAGAAATCAAGGCCAATAAATATAGAAAAGGAAGGTGTTTCCCAGAATATAACTTGCAACTCTAACAGGAACAAAACCTTCACAACCACATCATCAACAGTCATTTGCACAGTGTCCCTAGAGATATTTGGCATGGAGTCCCATATTGTCTCCTGGAATTTTCATGGCCATCTTTGTGTTAAAGCTGTCAAAATGTACCCAGGAGTTAAAGGGATCTTGAACTGTTTCTTGTGGAGATTTTCAAGCTACAGGACTTTATAGCATCACCCAGGATGTCAATGATTAGGTGAAACAACTTTCCACCAGTACTGTTAACCATAGATTTTCAGTGCACTATTTGTGCCAGGAGCATGCATATCCACTGCCTGAGGACAGAGAGACAGAGGGGTCCTTTGGTCCTGTGATGGTTAGGTTAATGTGTCAAATCAGCCAGGTAATTGTTTCCAGGTGTTTGTTTCAGCAAGCACTGGGCTAATTGTAAAACAAGAGCATTTATGGACTTCAATCACCATTGAATTTATTGTGTGAATGGCTGATTACATCTGCATCAATCAGGGAGATTACATCATCAATGGGTGACACTTTTATCCAATCAGTTGAATGCCTTAAAAGGGGAAGTGATTTCAACATTCAGAGAGAATTTCCCAAGTGTCATTGGACAGGCAACTTCTCCCAGAAACTCATCAAGGACCTTTCATCAAACTTTCATCAGAGACACTGGTTTGCAGCCTGCCTGTGGAACCTGGGCTTATGCATCCCCCTGGTCACATGAGAGACTCTTTTAAAATCTCATATTATTGACAGATATCTCCTGTTGATTCTGTTTCCTGAGAGAACCCTGACTAATAGAGCTTGGTACCAGGAGTGGTTCTGAAGGAACAGAGTCTTAAACATGGGATGTCTGAGGTGGTTCTGATACTCTACTCTAATTGGACTCTCTACTCTAATTGGACTCAGGGGTACTAATGACTCCCTTTCCAATAATGAGGTTGTTAACTGTTCATGGCATGAGCTGGCAATAGAGATACGCAAAATAGCATCACTGGATTCCCCTACTTCCATGCTTATAAGAAGCAAGGATCTGGGTGAGAGTGTTTTCAAAACCTTAACAGAATTTTGTGGAGTCCAAAGTTATAATGATGCTGGCAGGCTTGTCCTAGATACTCTAGATACAGTTACAAAAGAAAGAGATGAGCTAAAATCTTCAAATTGGAAACTTAAATGCCATTTGAATGATATGAAAGTTTCTCCATGTGCCTTGAAAGAAAATATTGTCTTCTGTAGCCACAGACTTGAGTTATCTGAAAATCAAACCCAGACTCTCATTGTACGAGTAGCAGAATTACAGAGGAAACTAAAATCTCAACCGTGCAGGGTTCCTGCAATTAAAATGAAGGCATTGATTAGAAAGGAGTGGAATCCCGAGGATTGGGATGAAGACATGTGGGATGACGATAATATTGGTGGAGACATTGGAACCCTAAATTCTGCTGAGACTTTACCAGATAAACCTGTGATGGCCTGCCCTATGGAGACCATACCTTGTCAACCTTGTATCTTCCAGCCTCCAGCCTGTCCCAAGGAGTCCAGACTTCTTTTCAGCCCTGAGCCTCCACCTTGCCCCAAAGAGTCCTGACCTCCTCCCAGCCACGAGGCAGGTACCAGCCAATCTCCAACATGCACTGCCCAACTTTCAGTCTGCCCTGAGGAATCTGTCTTCCAACCCCTGCCTGAAGAGATTAATCCTGTCTCACAAAAGAAAATATAAAGGAATGCCCTCAGGTCAGTAGCCTGCAAGACATCTCTAATCCTTATCCTTCCCCACACCCCACACCCCTCTTGTCTTCAATATGCATTACTAGACTAAAATCGCAACAAACCTCCAAAGGTGAAACACAGAGTGTGACCCATGAGGAAGTACGCTATACTCTGAAAGAACTGCATGAGTTTTCCAACTTAGACAGAAATCAGGGGAATATGTGTGGGAATGGATACTAAGGGTATGGGATAATGGTGGAAGGAATATGAAGTTGGATCAGGCTGAATTTATTGATATGGGCCCACTAAGCAGAAATTCTGGATTCAGTGCTGTAGCTCAAGGGGTTAGAAAGGGCTCTAACAGTTTGTTTGGGTGGCTGACTGAAGCATGGACCAAACGTTGGTCTAGCATGTCTGATGCTCAGATGCCTGATTTGCCATGGTATACAGGAGACGAGGGGATTCAAAGGCTTAGAGAGATTGGAATGCTAGAATGGATTTACCATTTGAGACCTGCCCACCCACCCCAGGAATGTCCAGAGGACACACCTTTAACCAGGACTGTGAGGAATAAATTTGTAAGAGTAACTCCATCTTCTCTGAAGAGCTCTCTTGTTGCTTTTCTCTGAAGAGCAGATATTACTGTAGGGGGGGGCTGTAATGGAACTGGAATCCTTAAACATTATGGGGATATTCTGAACTCGGTCCAGTAAAAGTCAAGTAACGGCAATTAATTGCCAAAGGCAAGGTGGGCGTGGCTACAGCAATAAAAGACAGATTCAAAACAGCAAACACAATAGTCTGAGTCTCGTGGAGTTATGATGTTGGCTAATAGACCATGGGGTACCTAGAAGGGAAATACATGGGCAGTCTACTAAATTTCTTCTGGATCTGTATAAGCAGAAGAGTTCTAGGTCAAGTGAACAAAATCCTAACTCAAATTACAGATGCAGAGAATCATGACCCCTTAATCAATTCCCAGAATTAAGACAGTTTACAGACCAAGAGCCCCTTGAATGAGGAGAAGGCCAGGTCCCCTTGGGGAAGGATCCTGTTAAACTGCCAAAAATTTATACTGTTCATGTTCCTCCCACATTTCCCCAGGAAGACCTATGGCCTTTTGCCAGAGTAAATGTGCATTGGGGAAAAGGAAATGATCAGATATTTTGGGGATTATTAGACACTGGCTCAGAAGTGACATTAAGTCCAGGAGACCCAAAACATCACTGTGGTCCACCAGCCAGAGTAGGGGCTTATGGAGGTCAGGTGATTGATGGAGTTTTAGCTCAGGTCCATCTCTCAGTGGGTCCAGTGGGTCCCGGACACATTCTGTGGTTATTTCTCCAGTTCCAGAATGCATAATTGAAATAGACATACTCAGTAACTGGCAGAATCCCCACATTGGATCCCTGACTTCTGAAGTGAGGGCTATTATGTTTGGAAAGGCCAAGTGGAAGCCTGTAGAACTGCCCCTGCCTAGCAAAATAGTAAATCAAAGGCAATACCGGATTCCTGGAGGTATTGCAGAGATTAGTGCCACAATCAAGGATTTGAAGGATGCAGGGGTGGGATTCTCACCACATCCCCATTCAACTCTCACATTTGGCCTGTGCAGAAAACAGATGGATCTTGGAGGATGACAGTAGATTATTGTAAACTTAACTGGGTGGTGATTCCAATTGCAGCTGCTGTCCCAGATGTGATATCATTGCTTGAGCAAATCAACACTTCCCTGGTACCTGGTATGCAGCTGTTGATCTAGCAAATGCTTTTTTCTCAATTGCCATTAGTAAGGACCACCAGAAACAGTTTGCGTTCAGCTGGTAAGATCAGCATTATACCTTCAATCTCCAGCCCTATGTCATAATATTGTCTGCACCGACTTTGATCATCTTTCCCTCCCATGAGACAGCACACTGGTCCATTATATTGAAGATATCATATTGATAGGACCTACGGAGCAAGAAGTAGCAAAGACTCTAGATTTATTGGTAAGGCATTTGCGTGAGAGAGGATGGGAAATAAATC
>JAQZBX010049064.1:0-20022 GCA_029593785.1 Cabassous unicinctus | reverse complement strand
AGGGGAGGGAAAAGGGAAATGCCTTAAGGTTTAGGTATCAGTACATGATTGGATAATTTGAGATCCTAGGCGTGGTGACTATTCCCGCGCGCGGGAACTTTGTGGCGCGAACTTAGGGAGAAGGAGAAGGAGAAGACAAAGAAGGAGAAGGTAGAGACGGCCATGATAGTTATATTCATACAACATCGCCCCCAACAATTATTATCTTGATACCTGAACCAGACAAAGACAAAGGAAACTCCAGATCAATACCTCTCGTGAACTTAGATCCAAAGTTCCTTAGCAAAATATTAGGTAACCAAATCCAACAATGTGTGGAAAGAATATGATCAAGGGGGCTTATTCCAGGAATGCAAGGCTGGTTCAGCTTCATAAAATGATCGATATAATCCACCACATCAACAAGCTAAGAGGAACACTCAGTAAAACTCAATAGTAAAAGAGAAATCCAATAAAAAAAAACGGGCAAATGACATGAAGAGACATTTCACCAAAAGGGATATACAGTTGGCAAATCAGCACATGAAAAATGTTCAATATCATTAGCCGTCTGGGAAATGCAAATTGAAAGCATATTGAGCTGTCACTACACACCTATTCCAGGGGCTAAAATAAAAAGGTGACAACACCAGGTGCTGGTGAGGGTGTGGAGAAATGGGATCACTCATGCGTTGGTGATGGTAATGTAAAATGGTGCAGCAGATCTGGAAAACAGGGGGCAGCTTCTTCAAAAGCCAACTACGTAACTGTCACGTGACCCAGGTATTACCCTCCTGGGCATTTATCTGAGAGGAAGGAAAACTTACGTTCACCCAAAAACTTGTCTACAAATGCGCATAACAGCTTTATTTGTAATAGCCTAAAACTGAAAACAACCCAGATGCCCTTCATGAGTGAATGGATCAACTAACTGTGGTCCAGCCACACCACGAAATTCTACTCAGGAGTAAAAGGGCACGAACTGTCAATGCACACGACAGGTTGCATGAATCTCCAGGGAATTATGCAGTGAGAAAAAAGTCAATTCCAAAAGGCCACATGCTGTATGATTCTATTGACGTAACATTTTAAAAATCACAACATTTTAGCAATGGAGGACAGATTAGCGACAGCCAAGCGTTAGGGCCGGGTGGGCTGCGAGGGGAGGGGCCGTGCATGTGTCAGTGTGGCTGTAAAAGGCAACACGAAGATCCTTGAGATAACGGAGCAGGTCGGTGTCCTCACCTTGGCAGTGCACACTAACCCACGCGTGTGATAACACTGTGCAGACCTGAACACTCACACACGAGTGCAAATAGGAACAGGGAGTCTGTGTGAGGCCGGGAATTGTACCAAGAGGCAAGAACCTGGTTGTGACATTGTACCATAGTTTTGCAAAATGTTATCATTGGGGAAAATTGACCAAAGCGTGCAAGGATTCTCTGTGCATTATTTCTTGTGTGAAAAGAAATAAAATAAAGTCACCATGGCTAGATTTCAAACGGAGTCAGGAGGTTCCTCTTAGGCAGCTCTCAGCTGGATGTCACAAACTGCCAAACTTTGCAGAGCCACAAGCAGCAAATGTTTCTCAAAACCCGAGGCCATCTGCACGCCACAGGCACACCACAAGATCGAGAAATCAGTAAGCGCTCTAACCTGAAGGACATTCGGAGTGCCCTGAATATGTTCCCATCATAAACAACTAATGTAATCGTCTTTTTTTTCTTTAAAAAACCTTTCCTTGGACGCCTCAAGAAGGGGCACAATTTGGGTTGCTCTCCGAATCTGTGCTCCCCGAATTGCAATTCTAAGACCCCAAATAAACACTTTTGTTGCCTTGCAGCTCCGTCTGTTGTTTCTCAGGCAACACTTAAAACTGCCTGTGAATCTATAATTATCTTGATAAAAATATCAATTTTAAAAAGTCTTATTCCAATAAGAATGTTTCTGGAATCATAGTTCTTGCAATTACACAACCCAAAATACCTTGAAAAAAGTTTCTTTTTGTGGTTGTTTTCCTCCCACCTCCCTGAGAGCAAGCCCAGCAGGTGGTTAAACGAAATCCTCAGCCTTCAACAGCTGCCCCAGTCCCTGCTTTGTCGTGACTGCGCCAAGAAGATGAGAATAAAGGCCATGCTGGCTCCCCACCACTTACAGAGGATTCTCGGCGGATCCCTGCCTGAGCCTTAGGGAAGCCCAGGGGACACGGAATTAGCCGAAGGCGGCAGCCCCACTAAGCCAAAGAGCTGCCCGCTCTGGGTGGAGATGGGTGCACTCTAGAATCCTGGCCTCAGGGCCCAGCGCCCAGCCCGCCAGGCCAGCCCATTTCCTGTGGCTTTGTGAGGAAGGGGCTCTGGCGTGCCCTGAGGGAGACCTCTAAGGTAGCAGCCCAGGAGGAAGGTGCTGTGAAGAGCCAAAGTCGCAGGTGAGAAGGCGGTGGGTCTGGGAAGAGCGCCCCCTCTGGTCATTTTCCCGTGGCCGGGGAGGTGGGAGTGGTCGCCCTCCCTGGAAGCCCCAGCTGGCGGGCAGGCTGGGAGGGGGCTCTCTAGGGGGGAGCTCTCTGTCCCCAGAAGTGAGCGTGCAGTTTTCATACTGCGTTGGAGCCATTAATATCACAAATTATAATGTGTCCGCTAGGGCATCTCCTGCCCAAATCCCTGCCTGGCAATCCCGGCTCTGCTGGACCCATCCCAGGGACGCATGAGGGACGGTCACTCGGCAGGTGCAGGGGCTGCAACTCCCCGTGGAGAAAGGTGTCAGGAAGCGCCCAAAGCACCTGCGGAAGGGGCGGCACACCTCTGCCCCTGCAGCCTTCCCTTCACCGCCCTGCTCCTCACTAAGGACGAGAGGCAGAGCGGAAGCTTCTAGATTGAACCTTGGACGAAAAAGAAGGACAAGTAAAGAAAATGTCAAAGACCCTGACAGAGAAAACGTGTCTTAAGAGTCCAGCTCCTCAACCCCGAAAGTATGACACCAGCTCTCAGTGGACAGATTCCAAGAGGCATCTGGAATTTTTCATACTTTCAAAATGAAAAATGAAATCACCTCCGTTTTGTAATTTCTCACACCTTAGTGATGTTACTTTGACCATTTTTCTGTGAACTGAACTTTGAGTCTTTTTTTTTTCCTTTGATGAGAGAAATGGTGATGTAGCAGGGGTCAAATTTCACACACCGAGTGGTGGTTTGTAAGTGAAGACGTGAGTATCATGCTAAATTCTACATTTAGGCTGATTTTCACCTATTTTTAAATGAAATATGTGCTGTTTTGTGAAAGAACAGCACCGGCCCGAGTCCACTGGTGGCTCGTTTATTGTCCAGCCATCTTCTTTCATTTCATCAGTGTTGGCAGCATCTTCCGGCTGCCTGGGATACACAGGAAGGTGGCACCCAACTCCATCCTCAAGGAGCTCTCAGTGTAGCAGTGGAGACAGGGTCAGAAACAAATGCTTACCTTGCCATGGAAGTGCCACCACGCGTGTGCACACACACACATACCATGGAGCCCCATACAAAGACTAACTTCTCTATGAATTAAAAAAAAAAAATCATACTATTTGGGCAACCAAGAGATGAGCGAATTGGAACTCAGCACATCTCAAGAAGTCTCCAGAGCGTGATGAGCTCTGCCCGAAGACCCCGTTCAGGGAGGGAGAACGCGGCGTCCAAGCTGCCAGGACGAGAGCAAGCTTCGTGGGGAAAAAAGTTGCCCAAAGAGTAACTTTTGAATTTGCCTCAATTGGTTGCTCTGAGTCAATGCTTCATATTTACGCAGCAGGAATTCTATCTTTTCCGTCGCCGCTGTATTTCCACAGTACCCGTGTATTCCTCCGGCTTTCCAGCCGCTGGAGGCAGGTGGTCTGGAATTCACCTCTGCCTGGCAAGCACTCAGCACCCTCGCTTCGCTAACTCTGTGTTGCCGCCAGAGCCTTTGGGCTTTACGTTGCATTCATGAATCTGACATCGAGACCCACAAAACTGCACCCACCTCTCAACTTCTTCAGCCACCAGCGGCCTGCTGGGCCGGTCTATGAGGCAGAGGGCTGCACTGGGGCTTTACAAACATCTGTAGATATGGTATGGTCTTGCGCCATGCCAGGCAGTTATTCCACGTCAGTAATGAAGGAAATAGACGTCAGCCTAAGTCCAGAAACCCTCCCGTGGCAGTTCTGATGGCCAAATGTATAGTTTAAGTTGACCAATTTTTAACACTTTTTTCTCCAAGCTTTCAATAATATTTTGTTTTCTATAATTATTCGAAAAATGTTAAAATAAAGCCATATCAAATATTAAAGCATTGAAAGTGAGAGAAAGCAGCAGTTTCCCATGGCCTGTCCTGGACATCTGGGTGGAGCCAACTCAGGACCCACGTGGGCCATTCCACAGATGCTTCTTCAGGTTCCAGATGCCCGGGGCAGGCCAGCGGCTTTGTCTGTGGCCTTGTCTCTGTAGTTGTTTCTCTAGCAGTGGCTGCAGGTTAGGACTGCTCCAGCCACGGCTTTCTCTCCTGGATCCCACTCTGGCACAGCTATGTGAGGTAGCTACTAAGCTGTGAAAAAGGAAAGAGTCAAATCGCAAATAGCTCTACCCCATCAGCCTACAAATGTCTCCGTGGAGACCAAATATTTCCTAGAGGTGGGAGCAGTTGATCACAACTTTGAATTATTAATGTGCCTCCAGATGGGTTAAAAGTGGGGAACCAAAGTCCATTTAGACTCCAATGCCAAAGCGTTTGGCTCCCTATTTCGCTTTTTATTCCTGCTGGTATGATGTGCCTGCTCGGAATCCCAGCTACCCCACTGGCCGGCTGGGAGTTCTTGGGAAAGGCAGGTAACTTCTCCACACCCCAGATTCCACATCTGCAGAATGGGGCCAGTGGCAGCCCCAGCTCATGAGGTTGTTATAAAGTTCAACCAACCAAACATGAGACATGGCGCAGACTGGACCAGGCACGCGGTAACGTTGATTAATTGCCAGCTATTATTATTACACAAGACCTTTTGAAGGAAGATGTGAGTCATCAATGACTTCCTAGCAAAACCCGACAGCAATTCAAGAAGGAAGAAACCACGATCGACCTGAAATACATCTGTTGACCCCACACGAGATCCAGTCCAGTTGGCTTAGTTGAGATGATCGCTCAGGAAATCTTTTATCTTTTCATAAGTTGGATCTGAGATACATGAGTAACAAGTACTTCCAGAGAGAGCTGGGCAAACACAGCTAAATAAAAACAGCCTAGTCATTTTCTGACACACACAGAGACCTGTGTGATGGCTCTGATACAGTGAAATTCAGACAAAATGGGCTGAATCTGAACACACCTGTTCAGTGCCATTGTGCCTTTAGCACCCCTCCCCTGCTTCCCCTCCCCCTCCCCTCCCCATCCCAGAGGCTCCCTGTCCTCACCTTGCTCCCAGGAGCCACTCCCTTCCTTGGGCACGTGATCCACCTCCACTGTGTCCTGTAAGCTTACTCACCTTGCCCACTGTTGCCTCAAGGCAACTGATTCATGTTCTGAAGAATTAATCTGTGATAAAGTGTGAATAGGCAATGATAACAAGTAACCCTTCCTGGGTTATGTGCGTCTTATGTGGCTACAGAAGGCAGGAGGTTGCACTGGGGGGGTCTCTAATCTTGCAGGTGCATTGGTGCACAGTAGAGGAACAGACCAGTACCTCGAGGTGGGAAAGCCTTTGGCCTCTTCCAGATATGTGGGCCTCACTCTATTTGCCTTCAGGACACACAGGGTGGGGTCTAGATGGCCCTGTCCTGCTCCCGTGCTTTGTCTTTTCTTACTTGGCATTGAGTCTTGTGACATAATATGAGGTTCTTCTGGTCTGTTGAGGAACCTATTCTGACAGAAAAATGCAAAATCAATATAGAGAGGAGATCAAAGTAATCAAGCCTCTGGAATTAAGCTTATGATTCCAGTTTACACGAGTTATCAGTGTTAATTCAAACAAGCTCCAGCTAATGAGTGGGCTAAGGGGATATTCGTTCTTTGGAGGCAAGGGACAATAATACATCGAGCACCAAATGCTACAAAGAAATAACACAAGCATTAAAATGAAGAATAGATTAAGGTCCCCACGTGCAAAAAGAGGTACTAGAAGTAGAAAATGCTGGTTCGGTTCTGGTCCCTGGGATAGAAACAGCTAACTCTACAGTGATGCTTCCCTGCTATTCTGGGTGGGTACTTTCTCGAGGGGCTGTCCATTCCTTTCCAGGTGAGATGTGTCTGTCTGGTCAGTAATTTTGAACAATCCCTGTAGGATAGAAGCAAATGGACAAATGGGACAATGTAGCCCTTGGGAGGCATTCCTGCTTTAGTTCTTCGAGAAGTCAGAAAGGAACGTCAAGGCCATGCTAGTCCAACAGCGCAGGGGTTGGTTAGAGGTTTTAGAAGCCATTGTTCTAGGTGTAGAGGAATGGAAAGATCTTCCTTCCTTAGGCTCTGCTGGGAGCACCAGGAAGCCAAGCCCTGGAGGCATTTGCTCAGGTCCAAAGTCTCCACACAAGCTTCCGTGAAAGGGCAGGGCAGGGCAGATTCCCTCACAGGAGCTCAAGATGGTGGCTTGTCCACTCTCTCTTCAGGTTCTCAGGTCTCTCTAAAAATGAAAACATAGGTGTTACCTTTTTAAGCTCTTCTAGTCAGAGCTCCCACATTATGAGCCGGGGGGGCACCTGCATTCTAGTCTGGGTAAAGCCTCTGGCTGTTCTTGATGAGTCACTCAGGGCATTGCTAGAGGGCAAGGCTGAACTCTGGTCAAGGAGGATGAAGCTCTGAGCAGATCCCTGACAACCATGGAAAAACTACCCCCACAGGAGCTCCTCCACCCAGAAACACCTCTGCGGTTTTGATCACCAATCTGGGATTTTTCCAGTTTTCACATGAACTTCCCGGCACGCTGCTAGAAGGTTCCCCAGAGTGAGCGTGGGATCCTCGTGCCCCATCTGCCTCCACCCCACGTGAGGGGCTGGGTGTCGGCCTCCTTGACTTGCATTCTTCAGGGTGTCAAGCCCGCCTCCATGGCTGCTACGGGCACCTGGGACCTTCTGCCGCTGGTCACGGCTGCCGGGAAGGACCCGTCCCCAGTGACCCCGTTAGGCCCTACGCTCCCGGGCACAGCTCTAAGGATGGGAACCATTATGTAGCTTCTGTTTAAAGGCAAAAATTCAATGAGGGAAAAAGAGAAACTAGCGTCTGAGCATAATAAGAGTTTGATGTCCTTTTTTAGCCAACTGTTTCAAATTAAAGAAAAAAAATTTTTTTTAAGTCTCTGAAACGGGTCTAATGAGTGACGTGGGGCTCAGTGTCTGAGATCAAGCCAGTAAATTCTGGCTGAGTGCCCACGGGGTGGAAGGCGCTGGTAGCGAGGTCCTGCCGTGCCCGGGGCCTCCCCTCCTGTGCCCTTTAGCATCCTGGCCTCCAAGGTGGTGTCCCATGGGCCCTGGAGTCGGCTGTGACACACCCTGGCATCCAGCAATTCTTGTCCAGGTGTGTTCAGGGCTCCCCCTGACCCCAGTCCAGCCAAGCCCATCACTGACCTGCCTCCCCCAAAGCACAGAGCTGGCCTGGCTTCCCCTGATTGGAGACTTTGCATCCCAACCCTGGTTCCCAGCAAGGTCCAAACGCCTTTGTGGGTGTCCTGGGTCCCTCACCCAGCTCTGTCTCCACCTCACCTGCCATCACACTGCCACCCACCCTCCACCCCACCCATGATACACTCAACCCATCCCATTCCCCCAGAGGGGCTCTTCCTCTCCCTGCTCGGTGAGACCTCACGCATCCTCACGGCCCAGAGAACGTCATCCTCCTCCGTGTGCCCCTCTGCGCCGACAGGGAGCCCCGGGAATCAGCCCCACTCACACCTGTTTAGGGGACCCCCTGAGGCGGCACTTCCCAAGCACGTGACACGGGGAGGAAAGGTGCTGCCTGCGGGGCCGGCCACTCCCGCGTCACTCCCTGGTCCTGTACAGTGGGCTCCAGTGGTCCTCAAAGGCTGCGCAGAGGTTGGATGACAGGAGCCAGGGGAGCTGGGCGCGGCAGGGGCACCCACCTCCATCTGCTCGTGGATCCAGTCCAGAAAGGCGGTGATGCGGGTGTAGACCCCTGGCTTGTTCACCTCGGCACAGCCGATTCCAAAGCTCGTAGCCCCCACCAACTTCCACACTCTCCTGTCTTGACACACCAAGGGCCCCCCGCTGTCTCCCTAAATGGTGAGGAAAGAGAAAGGTCACAGAGTAAGCTTCCCTCATGGTGGTAGCAGAATCCCCCGACACGTTGTCACCACGATACGGCACGAGGATGGCTCTGCCCGTCTAGGATTCGGTCTAGGATTCCTGGTGGGGGTGGATCCCTCGGCCCCTCTGGAAGAGTGTCCCTCCAGGTTGGCCCCACCCCCCCAATCCTAGGCATGAAGAGCTCGTGAAGGTCGAGGGCAGCTGGGGAGTGGGGGGCCACTCTCAGAGCACGGCCAGGGGCTATTGGAGCTCCCACCAAGTGCAGGTTTCGGAGGCCCAGATTCACAGGTTCCCACCTGCTCCCCCCACCTTGAACCCCTGCAAACTCTGAGATTCGGTGCTAGGAAGGGAACCGCCTGTGAGGGCCTGTCCATCACGCAGTGCCCAAGAAGGGGGGACATCCGATAAACTCAGGCCCAGTCGCCAGGAAAGAAAACAATATCTTAAGCAAACTTCTTTCCCACGCCCTGTAAATTTGCTTTTCAGACACAGAGAAACACCTGCGGCCTGTCACCAGGCCGTGCCACCATAGAAGAGGTGTCCATTTGCCCCTCGCTGCTGCGGCCCCAGGTCTCGGGTCCGGGGGTGGGGGCCCTTACCTGGCAGCTGTCCACGCCCCCCTTCAGGTAGCCGGCACAGAGCATGGAGGGGGAGATGATGCCACCGTACACGTCTCTGTGGTTACAGATCTTGTTGGAAATTAAAGGGACGGCCGCGTGGTTGAGGACGGAGGAGGCATCTCCTGTGTCAAAGGGAGGCGGGTGTGTGCAGTGAGGGGGCAACCGGTCTGCAGCTCAGGCCCCACCTCGGGGGCTCGGGCGCTGAGGGGGCGTCCACCAGGCAGGGTGCAGTGGTGGAAAAGGCCACACCTCTCAGGTGGGATGAGGAGCGTTGGTCTTCTGTGACACCACCCAGCCCCAGAGCCTGGCTCTCCTCTGCGGGGTCAGGTGGGCTCTGGAGCTGGCCGCTCTGCTTCAGGGCATGGATGATCATTTCTCCAAGGCAACCCAAGTGGTGGAGGGGGTGGTGGTAGCGGTAGCCAGCATGCACCTCTCCAGGGACCAGGCCTGGGCCAAACGCTCAACCCACACCAGCCTGTACCAGCCTGTTTAGACCGCTTGTTCCAGAGGAGGAGACTGAAGGTCTCAGAGGTCGCACATGGCTACTAAACGAACCTGGGGTGGTTGGTAGAAAAATGGCCCCGAGGACATCCACATCCTAATCCCCAGAACCTGTGCACAAATGACCTTATGTGCAGATGGGATGAATTTAGGGATCTCGGATGGGGCACTACCCTGGATTATCCAGGTGGGTCCGGGGTAACCACAGGATCTTGATAAGAGTTAGGGAAGGAGACATGATGACAGAAGGACAAGGAGTCAGAGTCAGAAAGAGGTAGGAAGATGTCACGCTGCTGGCTTTGAAGACAGAGGCAGGGCCACAAGCCAAGGAATGAGGGCGGCCTCAGAAGCTGGAGAAGCAAGGAAAGAGATCCCTCCCTGACGCCTCCAGAGAGGAGCGCAGCCCTGTCGGCACCTTGGCTTTGGCCCAGCGAGCACCAGCTCAGCCTTCTTGCCTCGAGAACGGTAAGACAATAGACGTGTGCTTTTTAAGCCACTCAATTTGTGCTGATTTGTTACACCAGCTCCAGGGTGGACCAACTTGTGAAGAGCTCGATATCCTCTAAATTAGCTACTTGCTTCCTCCATGTTCTCTAGCGCGAGGTAGAGGACGTTGTGTTTCCATCCTCTAGCATTTATCACCAGGTAGCAGGTAGCTCTGCGCTCCTCAAAACCCTTATCTTAGGGTGAGGTGACCATGAGTCATGCTGGTTTTTCTTCCTGGGCTTCCTGAATCCACCTTCAGGGCACGATCCTTTCAGTAGGGACTGTCTGGCCAGGGCATCGGCCGAGTAGGATACCTGCCCCTACTCATCCCACAGGGATTTTGTGGAGACGGCGAAATCATCCTTCTGAGACACTCCAGCATGGAGAAGGTCAAGGGTGGGGCGCATGCACAGGGGAACCTGGACCTTCCATCTCCCAGTGTGTGAGCCCAGACGAGGAGCTCAGCATCCTGAGCCTCAGCTTCCTCACCCCCCAGGGGGACACAGTCCTACTGCCCTCCTAGGGGCTGGGACGTTCAGCTCAGTACCTGCGCAAGCTTGATAAATGCCAGAGTAGCAGGGTACGTGGTGAAACAGCTCAACGTGTTTGTGGGAGAAGCTGCCAACACAGATGGGGGTGGGGGGTTAGCAAGCCATGTGGATGAAACTCCATTGCACTGGGGCAGGGGACAAATTGGGCTTTTTTTTTTTTTGGTGGACAGGTTTATCATTAGCAAGATGAGCCAATATGCATAGGGATCCAGAAGGTTCTTGGAGAAAGGAGCTCTTCTCCTGCCCCTCCTCTTTGAGTCTAATGTAATTACAATCACTCTGGTCAGTGGGTGGTCCTGAATAAGAGCTCATAAGAACTCAGCACAAGAAGAAGTGTAGATTGGTGACACTGCTCCCATCTCAAACCACAGGGACGTGGGGGGCTGATTCTGACAAACCTGGAAGCCCCCTGAACCAGCTGTGTTGGCGCAGAGTCAGGAATTGGCCAAGTGGGTGAATTGGAAATTACAGAGAATATAAGCAACCCTGAGCCAGGCTGGGTCACCACTGAGGGTGCTGGTTGTATCTGGGCACCAAGAATCTGCAGACCCTTTGGATAGAGAAAGCCCCAGTGTCCTGGCATTCAGGAGGGGGTGGGTGCAACTAATGGATCTTGGGCAGAAAGCACTGACCTTCCCAATAACAAAGAAAGAAACTGATGGCAAACGTAAGAATTGTGATCATATTTGTGCACTTTCATTAGTATCTGTTGTTATTGACATTCCTATTTCCATGATTACTATAGCAATATGATCCTGTTTCTTTGCTTTTTCTCCTTGATCTTTGTAGGATGAAATAACACTTTTCTCAAAGTCCTACGAGGCAAAATTACCACTTTGACTTCTCTCCACCAAGGCATATTCCACTTTCTCCTTTGTTTGACACTCCAGAGAGTGTCTGCAATTTCACACTGTCCCAAGACAAATGGAACCAGGGCTTATGAGCCACCATTTTGCTCAGCTGGTTGCATGTTTCCCGCAGCTGACATGTACTCCCTGGACCAGGACATCTGGACATCATACGGGAAGATTCCATGAGGGCATTGGAGGGAAGTGTGTTGTGTGCAGGTCCCCACCCTGGCCCTCTTAGTTCTGGGCTTTCAGACCACTGACCTCCATCCTCTGTGGCTCCCCATCCTGATGTCCAGCACACTTTTCCATCAGGAAAATTCTCTTCTGTGTTGGGCAGACAAACTGGTTGTATCATCTCTGTTTAAAGGGGAAACAATTACTCTCAACTCATTGGAAGCATTAATCTGAGAAAACAATCTCACCTCTGTTATATCTCTAAGGAGCGCAAACTAACTCCCCCAAAAGGGCAAGCCCTTGTAAACGTGAAAGCTACTCATTCAGAGCACAGATACCCCTATAATCCTTGAAACTTAAAACAGCCCTAGAATATGGTAACGTAAGTCTAGACCAGGCATCAGCAAACATTGTCTGTGAAGGGCCAAATAGTAACTGTTTTCAGCCTTGCAGGCCACATGGTCTTGGTGGCAACCACCGAACTCTGCCATTGCTGCATGAAAGCAGCCATAAACAATACATGAACAAATGGGTATTGCTGTGTTCCAATAAAACTTTACTTAAAAAAATAGGCAATGGGCCACATTTGGCCCATTTCTGGTCCAGACCAAGCATATGTTGCTTGACAGAACATTGAAATATGTTTAAAAATTGCCCAACATTTCAAGAACCAGGAAAATCACAACATGAATGAGAAAAGATAATCAACTGATGCCAACACCAAGATGAATCAGATGTTGGAATTATCTGAAAAGGATTATAAATCAGCCACCATAAAAATGCTTCAACAAGCAGCTGCAAACCATATTGAAACAAATGAAAAGAAACAGAACAACAGAGATACCCAGACATACCATTGAACGTGAGGGGCCCAGCCAGCTTCATGAGGGCGATGTCATTGCCCAGCCTCTTTGGCTTGTACTTGCTGTGGTAGATGATTTTTTCCACCAAATGAGAAGGGGCTGGACTGTCCAGCAGGGAAATTAGACCCACTTGGATGGTCCATGACTTGGGGAGGTATAGGCTGAAATGGGAGACCAAGAGGTGAAGCACAGGAGAAACCCGACCATTTAAGCCCTGTTTTGGGTTGAATTGTATCCTCAAAACCCATGTTCAAGTCCTATTTGGAAACAGGGTCTTAGAAGATGTGATTAGTTAAGATGGGGCCAAACTGGATTAGGTGGGCCCTCTTCCAATATAATATATATATATTTTATATATATATAAAGACTGGGGTCTTTATAGGAAGAGGAAATTTAGACACAGACATGGAAAGAGAGGATGGCCATGTAACAATGGAGAATGCCAAGTCAAGGAATGCCAAGGATTGCCGGCCACCACCGGAGGCCAGGAAAGCGGCATGGAACATTCTTCCCTACAGACTTCAGAGGGAGCCCAGCTCTTCCAACACTTTGATCTTGGACTTCTAGCCTTCAGAACGGTGAGACAATAAATTGTTATTTTAAGACAACTAGTCTGTGGCACTTCATCACAGCAGCCCTAGGAAACTAAGACAACCCCATTGGCCTCAGGTACCCAGACAGCCAGTGCCCAAGGAGACGGCAGGAGATGCTGCCAGGCAGGAGTCAGACCCACTGCCCACTAATGCTCAACATCCGACTGCAACTCCCATTTCCTGCAGGTGCACCATGCATGCTTCCTAGACAGGCCTCACTCAGCACTACTGGGGGCTTCTCAGCATTTGAGAACTGAGCACAACTCTGCTTAATGCAAAGGTTCCAGTAGGACGCATTCTCCATCAAACAGCAACCAAAATAGAAGAAAATAAAAGTAACAGGGTGATTAACCATTGTTTTTCACTTTTTCTTTTTATATTAGAGAAATTGTAGGTTTACAGAAAAATCATGCCAAAAATACAGAGATCCTATATAGCCCCCTCACACGCACAGTTGTCCCTATGAACACTTTTCATTAGTGTGGTTCCTCTGTTATTATTGAGGAAGGAATATTGTTATAATTGTACTATTAACTATAGTCCATTCTTTACATTAGGGCCCCCTGTTTGTGTTCTACACTTCTATGGTGCTTTTTAATTCTTTATTCTAGTAACATATATATAACCAAAAATTTCCGCTTTTATTGACATTTAAATATATAATTCAGTGGTGCTAATTTCATACACAATGTTGTGCTACCATCACCACCATCCATTACCAAAATTTTTCCATCACCCCAAACAGAAATTCTGTGACAACGAAAAATTAATTTCCTATTCCATATCCCACTATGACCCCTAGTAACCTGTATTCTAGTTTATGACTCTATGAATTTGCTTATTCTAATTATTTCATACCAGTGAGATCATACAGTATTTGTCCTTTTGTGTCTGGCTCATGTTTCTCAACATATTGTCTTCAAGTCTCATCCATGTTGTCGCATATATCAAAACTTCATTCCTTTATATGGCTGAATAATATCCCATGGTATGGATACACCACATTTTGTTTATCCATTCGTCAGTTGATGGACACTTGTGTTGCTTCCATCTTTTGGCAATTGTGAATTATGCCATTATGAACATCAGTGTGCAAATATATGTTCAAGTCCCTGCTTTCAATTCTTCGGGATATATAACTAGAAGTGGGATGGCTTATGATAGCTCCACGTTTAATTTCTGAGGAACCACCAAACTGGTTTCCATAGTGGCTGCACAATTTTACATTCCCACCAAAGGAACAAGTGCTTCTATTTCTCTACATCCTCACCAAAACTTCTTTTCTTTTCTTTTCTGTTTTTTAAAATAGTAGCCATTCCAGTGGGTGTAAAATGGCATCTCATTGTGGTTTTAGTGCTAATGATGTGAATATATTTTCATGTGCCTATTGGCCATTTGTATACCTTTTTTAGAGAAATGTCTGCTCAAGCCTTTTGCCCACTTTTTAATTGGGTTGTTTGCATTGTTGTTGTTAAGTTGTAGTATATTTTAAAAATATTCTGCATATTAAACCCTTATCAGAGAATTCTGGGAAGATGGCATTGGAGTAGCTCAGGCAGGGCGCAGCTTTCATACAAAATAGGGGAGAAAGCGTAGAAGCCGTCTGAGGGAGCTCTTTGGGGACCTGCAGACCAGGAGAGTACCACACACATTGTCCAGGACGGACTAGGGATATGAGTTGGCCTCCGAGCTGGGAACATCACCTATCTCCCAGCCTCAAGGTGAACAGCCTTGGTAAAACCTGCGGCTGAGCCACCAAAGAGAGGGGAAAGGACATATTCCTCCCTGGGTGCAGCAGAGGGCTGAGTGTGGTTTCTCTTCAGGGAGTTTAACCAGCATAACCCGGTTTTGAATCACTGGCTCAGAAGATCCAGTTAATGGAAATTCATCCCTGTGGGAAGGCTTGCTAGAGAGCGCCATCTACTGGCCAGCCAGGAAATTGAAAGCAGGCAGGCCTTTCTCTCCCGTTTCTTTCCCAGGCGACTTAGATTTGATCAGAGACCCATTAGTGGCTCCCTGGCCTTGTGTTGATAACTTAAACAGGGAAATCTTAAAGTTTTAGAAGAAACTGAACCAAAAATCAAAGAACTGTGAAAGAAAACCACTAGGCAAGAGAGAAAAATTGATCAACGGAGTAAAATCACCAACAAAATCAGATACCTAAATATCAACAAAAAATAACAAGCCATACCATAAAATAGGAAGATATGGCTCAGCCAAAGGAACAAACCAAGAATCCACATGAAACACAGGGCTTAAGACAACTAATCAATGATGTTCACAAAAATCTCCTTAATCATTTTAAGGGGTTGAAGAGACTAAAGAGATAAAGGATATTAAGATGACACTGTGTAACCACAAAGAATAATTTGAAAGCCTGAAAAGAAAAGCACCAGAGCTTATGGGAATGAAATCACACTGGATGAGATTAAAACTACATTAGAGTACTGACAAATGTCACAGTGACGGTTTTATTTTTTAGATTATTACTGTAGGTAGGTTAGTCCTTACTACAGGTGAGTCATTTTTTAAAATGTGTGCATTTTTTAATGAGTGGATTTTACAGCTACATCATAATAAACTGTACTGCTACCTTTAAAAAAATAGGGGATGATGTGGAGAGGGAGGGGGATACATGGGAATCCCTCATACTTTTGATATAACTTATCTGTATCTAAAACCTCTTCAAAAATAAAGTTTATTATATTTTAAAAATTTTTTAAATACATTAGAGGCATATTATAGCAGATTTGAATTGGATGAGGACAGAAATAGTTGAATTGGAAGACAGAGCATCTGAACTTTAAAAGGCAGAAGGAAAGAAAGAGAAAAGAATGGGAAAAATTGAGCAAGGTCTTAGGGAATTGAATGATAGCATGAAATGCACAAACATATGGGTTACAGGTGTTTCAGAAGGACAAGAGAATGGAAAAGGGACAGAAAGAATATTTGAGGAAATAATTACCAAAAATTTTCCAACCCTTATGGAAGACATGAATATCAATATTCAAGAAAGACAACGTATCCCAAACAGAATAAATCCAAATAGATCTACTCTGAGACATCTACTATTCAGAACGTCAAATGCAAGAGATAAGAGATAAAGAGAGGATTCTGAGAACAATAAGAGAAAAGCAATATATCATTTACGAGGAAGCCTCAATAAGACTTAGTGCCAATCTTTAATCAGAAACCACGGAGGAGAGAGAGAAGTGGTATGATATATTTAAGGTACTGAAAGAGAAAAGCTGCCAGCCAAGAATTCGTTATCAGGCAAAACTATCCTTCAGAAATAAAGGTGATTTTAAAGTCTTCACAGACAAACAAAACCTTGGAGTTTGTCACCAAGAGACCAGATCTACAAGAGATACTAAAGTGTGTGTTACAGGCTGAAAGGAAAAGACAAGGGTGGGAGACTTGGAGGTCAGTAAAGAAATGAAGATTTTAAGTAAAAGTGACTGAAGGGGTTAAAAGACAGGCAATAGTAAAATATGACAATGAAAGCCAAGGGATAAAATGGACAAAGTAAGTAATGTCTTTAAGGTAACAACAATGAACATTAATGGGTTGAACTCTCCAAACAAAAGACATAGACAGAATGGATAGAAAATATGAGTCATCTATTTATTGTCTACAAGAGACTCAACTTAGATGCAAGAACACAATCAGGCTAATATGGAATGGTTGGGAAAATATATTCCACACAAATAGTAATAAAAAAAGATCTGGAGTAGTGATACTAATATCAGACAAAATAGATTTTAAGTACAAAACTGTTATAAGAGATGAAGAAGGTCACTATATATTAATAAAAGGGATGATTCACCAAGAAGAAATAATAATAATAAATATTTATGCACCTAAATTAGGTATCCCAAAATACATGAGATACACATTAGCAAAACTGAAGGGACAAATAGAAGTCTCTACAATAATATTTGTAGACTTCAACATACCACTCTCAGCATTGGATAGAACATCTGGATAGATGGTAAATAAGAAAACAGAGAGCATGAAAAATATAATAACTGAACAAGATCTAACAGACATTTATAGAACATTATACCCCAAGAAAGTAGGATATACATTCTTCTCAAGTGCTCATAGATCTTTTTCCAGGATAAACTATATGTTGGGTCATAAGTCACATCTCAATAAATCTTTTAAAATTATACAAAGCACTTTCTCTGATCATAATGGAATAAAGTTGGAAATTAATAACAGGAGGAAAAAGGAAAATTCACAAATATATGGAGATTAAACAATACACAAATAATCAGTGGATCAAAGAAGAAACTGCAAGAGAAATTGGTAAATATATTAAGAAAAACAAGAACATAGCATATCAAAACATATAGGATTCAGCAAGGCAGTGCTGAAAGGGAAATTTATAGCCCTCAATGCTTACATTAAAAAAAGGGAGAGAGAAAATCAAAGACCTAACTGCACACCTGGAGGACCTAGAAAAAGAACATCAAACCAATCCCAAAGCAAGCAGAAGGAAAGAAATAAAGATTAGAGAACAAATAAATGAAATGGAAAATAAAAAACAATAGAGAGAATCAACAGAATTAAAAGTTGGTTCTTTGAGAAGATCAACAAAATTGACAAACCCTTAGATAGACAGACAAAGAAAAAAAGAGAGAAGATGCAAATAAATAAAATTGGAAATGAGAAGGGGGACATTATCACTGACCCAGCAGAAACAAAAGACCTATAAGAGGATACTATGAACAACTGTACACCAACAAACTAGACAACATTGATGAAATGGACAAATTCCAAGAAACACAGCAACAACCCAGACTGACCTAGAAGAAATAGAAGACCTTAACAAACCAATCCTAAGTAAAGAAATTGAAACAGTCATCAAAAACCTTCCCAAAATGAAAAATCCAGGACCAGATGGCTCCACAGGTGAATTCTACCAATCATTTAAAGAAGATCTAATACCAATCTTGCTCAAACTCTTCCAAAAAATTGAACAGGAAGGAATGCTACCAAACTCATTCTATGAAGCCAACATCACCCTAATACCAAAACCAGATAAAGATACTATGAATAAAGAAAATTAAAGACCAATTTCTCTAATAAATATTGGTGCAAAATCCTCAACAATATACTTGCTACCAGGATCCAAAAACACATTTAAAAAAAATTATATACCACGATCAAGCTATGCAAGGGTAGTTCAACATAAGAAAGTCAATCAGTATAATAGACCACATTAATAAATTGAAGAAAAATCACATGATCATCTCAATTGATACAGAAAAGACATTTGACAGAATACATCCTTTCTTGATAAAAACTTTCCAAAAGATAGGAATAGAAGGAAATTTTCTCAATATGATAAAGTGCATGTATGAAAAACCTACAGCTAGCATTGTACTCAAATGGTGAAAGACTGAAAGCATTCCTGCTGAGATCAGGAACAAGACAAGGATGCCCACTGTCTCTACTGTTATCAACATTGTGCTAGAAGTTCTAGCTAGAGCAATTAGGCAAGAAAAAGAAATAAAAGGCACACAAATAGGAAAGGAAGAAGTAAAACCCTCAATATTCACTGATGGCATGATCCTATTTTTAGAAAATCCGAAAAAAATCCACAATAAAACTGCTAGAACTAATAGATGATTTCAGCAAAGTAGTGGAATATTAGATTAATATACAATACACGCAAATCAATAGCATTTCTATACTCTACTAATAGGCAATCTGAGGGGGAAGTCAGGAAAAAATCCATTTAAAATAGTGACTAAAAGAATTAAATACTTAGGAATAAACTTAACCAAGAACATAAAAGACCTGTACTCAGAAAACTATAAAGCATTGTTAAAAGAAACCAAAGACCTAAATAAATGGAAGGACATTCCGTGTTCATGGGTTGGAAGACTAAATATCATTATGATGTCAATTCTACCCGAACTGATCTACAGATTTAGTGCAATCCCAATAAAAATTCCAACAGTTATCTTTGTAGAATTGGAAAAGCCAATTATCAAAAATTTTGGAAGGGTAGGTGTCCTCGAATAACCAAAAATATTTTTAAAAAAGAAGAATGAAGTTGGAGGACTCTCACTTCCCAACTTTAAAGCATATTACTTAGCTACAGTGGTAAAAACAGCATGGTACTGGCATAAAGATAGACAGATTGACCAATGGAAAGAAATTGAGACTTCAGAAATAGACCCTCACATCAGTCAAGTGATTTTTGACATGGCTATCAAGCCCACCCAGCTGGGTCAGAACAGCCTATTCAAAGAGTGGTGCTGGGAAAACTGGATATCCATACCCAAAAGAAAGAAAGAGGGCCCCTATCTCACACCATATACAAAAATTAACTCAAAATGAATAAAGGACCTAAATATAAAAACTAGAACCATAAAACTCCTAAAAGAAAATGTAGGGAAACATCTTCAAGATCTTGTGGTAGGTGGTGGTTTCTTGTACCTCACACTCAAAGCATGAGCAATGAAAGAAAAGAATAGATCAATGGGACTTCCTCAAAATTAAACACTTTTGTGTTTCAAAAGATATTATTAAGAAGGTGAAAAGACAGTCTACTCAATGGGAGGAAATCTTTGGAAACCACATAGTCGACAAGGGTTTGATTTTCCATGTTATATAAAGAGACCACACAACTCAATGACAAGAAAACAAGCAACACAATTAAAAAATGGGCAATAGACATTTTTCAAAAAAGGAAATACAAATGGTCAAAAAGTATATGAAAATATGCTCAGCATCACTAGCTATTAGGGAAATGCAGATCAAAATTACAACGAGGGAAGCAGATGTGGCTCAAGCAATTGGGCTTCTGTCTACCATTTGGGAGGTCCAGGGTTCAATTCCTGGGGCCTCCTGGTGAAGGTGAGCTGGCCCCTGTGGAGTGCTGGCCCACGTGGTGAGCTGGCCCACGCAGGAGTGCTGGCCTGATTGGAGAGGTGGTGCAGAAAGATGATGCAACAAATAGAGACACAGAGGAGAGACAATAAGAGACGCAGCAGACCAGGGAGCTGAGGTGGTACAAGAGATTGAGCACCTCTCTCCCCTACGGAAGGTCCCAGGATCAGTTCCCGGTACCACCTAAAGAGAAGATAAGCAGACACAGAAGAATGCACAGCAAATGGACACAGAGAGCAGAAAGCGGGGTGG
>JAQZBX010049063.1:0-20023 GCA_029593785.1 Cabassous unicinctus | reverse complement strand
TTATCATTATTATTAAAATATATCAGTGACAAAAATTTGCCAAAGAATAATGACCTTATTGAAAATGTGGTTAAGTTATTGATTGATATATGTATTAATTACTTTCTCTACACAAGCTTCATGGTCCTAGAAAATAGGAATAATAGCTGTAATATCTTTCTTTGAACTTAAGATAAGCAGATATTATTAGTAAGAGTCAATATTTATTATTTAATAACATTATCAAATGACTAAGATGAAGTGTGTTAGCTCTTCTATTTTATGGAAATACTGCTATGTTTACCAATAAACTAGAACATATTTCAGAATTTCATTAAGCTGTTACATAAAGAGATTCTGTTCCTTACGTTTGCAAAATTTATGGCTTATAGATGACAGATGAGTTCACGGATGTTGTACTCATACCTAACCCCTTGCTTACCTTCCCTGTCTTCACTGTTGCTGTAAATGGTAACTAAGTAGCATGGATTTTGCATCTCCCACATGAAGACTTGCAGCATCCTATCCTAAGCACCTACTAAACCCTAAAGAACACACACATTCTCCTGGGCTTACTTAATTATTTTTACTTTCCTTGAAGACTTGAAACCATGGAATGTACTTGTCATATGAAATGCTTATATTATACCCTCAATTTCTAGCTGCTAATTGAACACTTGCTGTGTCCCCAGCTGCCCAATTCTTCTTTTCTGGCTCCCTTTTTTATCAGGACCAATGTAATTACCTGTAGCATAGAAAACCTCTTCAAAACCCTAGAAGGCAGGAAAGTGTCACTTTTAGACTATCCTCCTGTAACAAGAATCATTTGCTCCTCT
Organism: Cabassous unicinctus; assembly: GCA_029593785.1. Taxonomy (NCBI): domain Eukaryota; kingdom Metazoa; phylum Chordata; class Mammalia; order Cingulata; family Chlamyphoridae; genus Cabassous; species Cabassous unicinctus. The sequence goes on along the minus strand of JAQZBX010049063.1, from coordinate 19,208 downwards.
CTGGTGATATTTACTTCAGGACCTTCAAGAATAGTTCATTCAGTAGTTTTCTGTTCTTCTTGTTATTATATGACAAACTTTATTGCCAAATTATTGATAACATATCTGATCATCTTGGTTAAAAGTGGCTACTTCAATATTTATAAGTAGCTTTATCTTAATCTATGCTGTTTCATTTTGTATTAATAGTTTGAGATTTTCAAAACAATTAATTAATACAAATTCTCTAACCAGACTACTACTGCCATATTTTAGAAATGCAATGGGATTTCAGAGTGTTGTAGTTTCCTGACTGCTAATACAAATACTATGTTACAATTTCTCCTAAACAATGGGAATTTCATGGCTCACCCTTTTGAGGCTAGGAGAAGTGTAAATTCAAGGCATCAACAAAGAGGTGTGATCCACCAGATGCTTCACTTTCGGGTCTCACTGCAAGCTCTCCTTAGTGCTTGGCTTTTCTATCACATGTCAAAGCACACATAGCCCTCTGGGTTTTCTCTCCATCTGACTTTTACTTTGCCCATAAAGGACTCTAGTAATCTGGAATGAAGCCATAATCTGATTTGGGGAGGGCACACATTAAATTAAGTAACATCTTGAAGATATCATATTTGCAATCTGTCTACACTCACCAGAATGCAGCCAAGACAATGAGCATATCCAAACACTGGTACACAATTCGATGTACCTCATAACGTTTGAAAAAGGAGTGAACATATCTGTCTATTTATTTATTATTATTATGTGACATTCACCAATAAATTTTAGGTTTCTACCTAGAATTTTCCCATTACAGTGTCATAGAGGTGAAACATCATGGTCTTCAGGAAAAGATATCTTTTTTATCCCAGTTTTACCATTTACTTGCCTTGTTGCACAGGCTAGACATTCAAACATCTTTTAACCTAAATTTCCTTATCAATTTAACATATAGTAATACCTACTTTGTGAATGCAACATTTGTAAAACATTTAAAAGAGGTTATACTCAGAAATCTTTGTTTAAAAATGTATAAATATGAAATACAAATCACTGACAATATGATTACACAAATGCTCCTTGAATATGTACATTTATTCCATCTTAAATATACAAAGTGCTATTGTTTTTATGAAACAAATAAAAAATGGCATTGACTATTACTATTTTTTCCCAAGTACTATGATAATATAAAATCAATATTAAAATTATTGAAAGATTTTTTAATAATTAGGACTATTTCTTTACATGCAGACTAGAAAGTGTCAGGGATTACTTTTCTCAGTAAAGCTTACCTGAAGTGGATAGAATATTGCATGGCCGCTCTCATCCCTCAAAGTGTAAATGCAAATTACATACTGTTTTTTCTACAAATACTTGAAAGATGAATTCATCCACCTGAGGAAATGGAACACATATTTTCTTCACAAAAGTACTTCTTCATTAATTTATTCATTTACACATCTATCTAATTTTAATTTATTTATAATTTGCAATTCTTTCAAAATATTTTTGGGTGGGTTATTTGCAAACACTGGTTTGGGAGCTGTAAGATATATAATGAACAGATGCTTACATGCTCTTTCATCATATACTATTATAAGTCCAAGAATTACACCTGTAAAATAAAGGATTATGTTCACTGATTGAAATTGAATAAGTGGAAAATTCTTGATATAGATTGTCAAAGAGAAAATTATAGGCAATCATTCATAAAATAATTATTTGAACAGCAATTCCATGCATAAATCATTATTTCCATTTTGTAGATAAACACAAGTACATCAATAAATTGATTTAACATAAATATAAATTAGCATTCTACATATTAAAGCTCTAAGCAGCATGTAGAGTCCTTCAGCTAATGTTTACATTGTCATCAGGTCCATACAATGTTGGTATATGTTCACTCTTCACCTACATGATGAACTAGCAATTCTCCTAAAAGTTATAGAATGAAATATATTAATGCAAAAAATAAAGAAATTGACATTGGTCTCTTTATGTGCATACCTTCTCTATCTATATTTTCTATTCTAGACCTATTAGCATGGTCTTTCAACAAATAAGTGAACACTTCAGGAAAGAAGTGTTGGTGATTCATAGAGTGAGGTACAGGAGAAGGAAAATAGAAAATAATAACAAAAACACTCACAAGATAATATTGTCTTCTTATGCCAGATAAGAAAGTCAGGATTTAAGGTGAGTGTCCAATCCTGTTTCAGGTAGGTAAGCTCAAGTGGGAAGTTTTATTTTATATACTGTATCCTGACAGGAATAATCTGGCTTTAGAACAAGTGCCTCTATTTTGAGTTTCAGAGGGCATTAAGGAAAATTATGGGAGCACAATCCTTGCCATCTATAATAGACATTGCCAAGAGGTAATTTGTGGTTGATAATTGACTCCAGATAATGAGAGAAGAGGACATAAATAAAATAGTGTGTGAATACTACTTTAGTGTATCAAGAAATACTTTATCTAAAATTTCAAGCAAGACAGTTCCATCCATTTGCCCAAGGGATCTAAGCCCCCTCTCAATCAGAAACAGAATGGGCATCACCATCTCACAATTCTCAAAATTGGGGAGTGAACAATAGAATAACCCATTATTATTTCATTATTTTTCTATTATAGACATTATTATTCTAGCAATGGAAGAACTTTTCATTGATCTAAAGTCAGTAGCCACCAAAAGGTCTGAGGGAGGGGGAGAGAAGAATAGGTGTAACATAGGGTCATTTTTGGTACATTGGAATTGTCCTGCATGACATTGCAATTACAGATATAGGCCATTATACATTTTGTCAAAACCTATAAAATTGTATGTGGCACAGTGCAAACTATAATGTAAACTATAGACCATGCTTAGCAGCAACACTTCAATATGTGTCTATCAATCAAAACAAATGCACCACACTAATGAAAGATGTTAATGTGGGAAAGTGTGGGAGGGAGAAGGGGTTCGTTATATGGGAATCCCCTATATTTTTGATGTAACAAATATGTAACCTAAAATTTCTTTAAATATAAAAATATAAAAAAAGAAATATTAGATATTGGATATTTGAAGCTTATTGAGGCAATAATTAATACAGAAATAAAAATGAAATTCTCCTAGTATTATGATGATTCCTATGCTGAGATGATTGAGCATCTCAAAGACAAAACAGCTGGAAAGAAGAGGCACAGAAACTGGCTTCACCCCAATCCCAGATATCAAGTGTTTCTGTTTTAATATTTGTAAAATATTTTCTCAGTAAAATGTAATGATTTTCACTAGCCATGCCAAAATTGTACTGGACTTTTTTCTTCTTTTTTTTTTTAAAGGAGCTTTAGATTACATGAATGTTACACAGAAAATATAAGGGATTCCCATATGCTCCATCCCCTCCCCCTTCAACACTTTTACCCATTAACAACATCTTTCATTAATGTGGCACATTTGTTACAATTGATGAACACATATTGAAGAATTGCTGCTAACCATGGTCTAAAGTTTACATTATGGCTTACACTTTGCACCACACAATTTCATAAGTTTTGACAAAATGTATAATAGCCTGGGTCCGTCATTGCAACATGCAGAATATTTCCAACAGAAAAAAAGCAGCTCTTTTGATATTGTCAAAACAGTCAACATAAATATTTTGAATGTCATTTACTAGCCTGGTGTCAAAGACCAGCACTAAAAGCTTTGAGCTTTGGGAGTCGCTTTTCAGCTGTTCACATCATGTCATATTTTGTGACTCAGTTTCTTCATCTCTTAACATGTTATCAATTGTGTCCACCCTCATGAGCTGGTTGAGGATGTGACACAATGAAATATTAAAAGCATTAGCACTAGTACATGGCAAAAAGTGCACATTAGAAGACACTACAACATCTGCTGTTTAGTTGTAATAATGATATGAATGGACCTGTCAGATCCTGTAATGAGTGGAAGCCTTCCCTATGTCTTAAAAGTACTCTTAATTTTTATCACTGATTTCCTGTTTAATTAAATATGCTCAGACAATTGAATCTCAGTGATTCAAAATTGTTGACAAATGCTGAATTTTCATGCAATATATGATCTATTTTGTTATATTGTAACACATACATATCTTTTATATAACTTTTCTACAAGTTTTATCTGTTTTGTTTTTTTTAACTTGCTTTTTATGTGTTGTATTAGCTTTCTCAATAGTCAAATATATTTTCCAGCCTTTCAAATTAATATTAATTAATATTTAAGAATTTTAGATGTATGGAAAAGTTTTATTTTTTCAATATATGTATCAAATTTTTCAGGCAACTTTTATTGAAAGGCCCATATTTTGCTGTAAGTGTGCCTGTCTATGTATGCATTCTCTGTTCTGTTCCACTCTATTACTTATCACTCTTTTTACCAATAACATATGAATTAATTACTGTTGCTCAGAACTCATGAATTCTGTCAGGGTAATTTATCTAACTTTATATTCTTCAAAATTCTCATAGATTTTTTGACCATTAGTTTTCCTATATAAATTTTAGGAAAAATTCCAAAATACTTCCGCACACAATTAAAATTATTGGCATTTTTATTTATATTTCATTGGATTGAGTAAGTGGCTGGGTAAGAATTAATATTTTTTAAAGTGTAAAATTTTCTTAGGTATGAATTATTTCCACTTCTTCATGTTTAAGTCTTCTTTAATTTTTCACTATGAGATATTTTAGTGTTCATGAATAAATTATGTCATTTTCATTTGAGTCATTCTTACATGTTTGATAAAGTTTGATGCTACATTTAGTATTATTTCTATTTTTTACTAATTGTCAAATGTAGTATATAAAAACACAATTAGATTCATTCAATAACATCAGGAGCACTACCAAATTTACAGAGTTCCAAGAGTCTATATTGGCATAGATAAATCAAGGAAAATTAATAAAATCTTTCAGAATCTCCTTTGTCTGAACTCTGAATTTAATCAATGATTTACAGCAACAAAACTAAGGCTGAAACCAAATTAGATCTTGGTAAGAAAGCTTTGTGACATTTTAGCTTAGATTACCAGACTACCAGGAAGCACTTGGTCTGAAGACAGAAGCCCACATTCCTGTGTAGGTACCTGATTTTGGAGGAAGAAGAGCAGACCTTCTTTAATTGTTTCCTGTTTACTATGTTTGGTCTGTCTGTGGAAATGTTAAAGAATTTATGTAAGGTTCTTGCTTTTGTGTCAACTGAGAAGTCCTCAGTGCATATAGGAACTTTGCGCATGATATTCTTTAAAATGATTAAAAGAGAAGTTAAGCAACTGTTGCAACGTGAGGGATGAATTATGACAGGTAAATACTAGACTTCTTGAAAGAATGAGAGAGGAATCTGGGGAGAGAGTTACTTTGGGAAATAATGGCATTGTAAAATGTCAAATGTATAACAGAGAATTTACAAAGATATGTTCATGTGCCACTCAGGCACATTTTCAGAAAAGATATGAGCGTACTCTAAGCTTTCACCTCTGACAAACCTATAGGCTGAACCATAGAAGTTAAGAAATACAGCAGAGTTTTAAGGAGCTTGGTTAAGAATTGAAAGAGAGCCCCAACTTAGAACCAAATTGGAAAGACAAGGAGATCTAGCTCTTTTATTCTTCTTTTTCTGTTTCCCCCTGGCTTCAGTTGTTTAATTGAATCTCTCTCTCTCATGTTACTAGCTGACCACAAATTAAAGAAAAAGAGATTTCAAAGACCCACAAATAACCAAAGACCTGGACAGCAAAAACAGAGAACCCTAATGTAAACTATGGACTGTAAGTAAGGATATATCTATAATAATATTCTTTCATCAATTATATCAAAGATACCACTCTAATGCAAAATGTTAATTACAGGGAAAACAGCATGGATAGAGGGGAATAAAAGAGATCTCTTAATTTTCAGCATGATATTTCTGTAAACCTACAACTTAACTGAAAAAAGATTTACTGGGTAGGGGATGACTCCAAGTTGCACTGAGAGATGCCCTGCTGAAAGTCTCATCTTAGAAACAGTGTAAAAAGGCAGAATACATTTTTATCAAAACACTGGAAGATTAGAGAGCTTAGAGAATAACTCAACAAATACTGATTTAGAAAAGAAATCTAAAATTGTTTTGAGAACATCAGGAAAAATTCACTGCTACCTTTACAACTGCATGGCAATTTGTGGGATACACAGCAGTGGTTTGATGGCACAAGTGTGTTAAAGGCAAGTCTCTGAAACCTGACTGAACCATGGTGGCAGTTTGGAGACCTGCAAATACAATTTGCATCCCTGAAGACAGACCGAATCCTGGGGGTGGCTCTGTGGCCTGCACATATTTCAGTTAGAGTTTCTTAGGCCCAAATAGTACTTCACTTAATGAAAAATTGGGTGGCTTAGATAACCAACCTCAACTGGCTCCATGGAAGACTGACCCATGGCATATGTCTGGTTCACTGAACGTGCAAGTTGCAGGGGCAGAAAAGCCATAAATTAGGGTATTTGAGCCACAGAGCAGTCACAGTGCTAAAAGCTGGAGTGCAAAGGTAAACCAGGGTTCAGAGAGTACAGATGAGCTGCTTGCAGTTCCCAGGGAGAAAAAAGAACTGTTTTTAAAACAAATTGCATATCCCAGAGCCAATGGAAAGAAACTGGAAAAAAGAACTGCTGTTATTGGAGGGAAAGGGTCGTACATACTAGAGAATTATTGAAAGCTACAAACATGCCCTTGGAAAACAGTATAAACTGGAATAATAGTTGGATAAGAGCCTCAACACAGAATCAATCTACAATAAAACCTTAGGTAAGAGATAAAATCTGACCTCCAGAGTTTGCAACTCAAAATAATCTATACCCAGATAACAACAAAAATTCACAAGACACAAAGAAATTGCTAACCTATTTAGAATATAGTTTTCAGCAAATGAAATATGATTTTGTTGTTTCTATGCTGTCACTTAATAAAATGACTATATCATAGAACTTAGGTTAGTACCCCCAAATTAGAAATAGGCAATAAAGTTAATTTTTAAGAATTTTGGAACTCACCTCACCAACATGGGAGTGTCTTAAAATAACTTATCACTTTTGTGAGTAAACTTTTTGCTCATAATTCTTACAGCCTGCTTTATTTGTTTGATTCTGAAAATATACATATTATTCAAGAAAGGAGCGACTATAGAATAGAACACAGAGGTGATCCTGTCCTGAATTGTGGGTGAGTTGGAGGTTGGCTTCATGTACACAGAAGTGACTGAGCTTACAAAGATAATCCTCACAATGATGTGTGGGACAGAGGTGGAAAAGCCTTTCCTTGCCCTCCTGTGGTTGGAAACTTAAGCACAGTAGAAAATATGCAAATATGTGACATGGCAGTGAAGGCAAAGCAGCCACCAGCCACTACACTGCTTATACCTTGAATTGTAATTGCTAGTCATGTGGTACTTATTTAAGTTTTTGAAGAACTGCCAATGTGTCTTCCACAGTGGCTGCATCATTTTACATCCCCACCAACATTGAATGAGTGTTCCTGGTTCTCCACATCCTCTCCAACATTGGTAACATGGTATTTTTTAATAGTAGCCATTTAGTGGGTGTGAAATGGTATCATTGTGCTTCTGATCTGAAATTACTACTATGATATTATTTTCATAGCTAATAAAGCACATGTCATACACAATGGTTCATAAGGCTAGAAGTCCAAAACCAAGGTGCTACCAATATGATTTTTACCCCAAAAGAGTGTGGCTTTTGGGGGCTTGTTGCCAGCAATCCTTGTGTTTTTCTACACAATTCACATGGAAGCCTCTCCTGATTTAGTGATTCCATTGACTTAAAGCTTCTGACTGCTCACTCTGACTTTGTCTGACTGTTTGTGACATTCCCTACAAGGTCTTCAGTAAAATTATAAAGAGCCATCCTAATTCAGCTGGTTCATGCTTTAACTGAAGTAACCTCATCAATAAGTCCTATTTACAAAGGTTCACATCCACAGGATTGGATTAAGCTTAAGAATGTGTTTTTCTGCGGTACATAAGTCTAAGACACCACAAATAGACTTCTGTTTATCTTCTTTGGAGAAAAGTCTATTTATGTATTTTGCCCATTTTTAAATGGTTGTTAGTCTGTGGTTGAGTTGAAGGATTTCTTTTTATTTGCTCAATATAAAAACCTTATTAGATTTGTGATTTTCAAATGATTTCTGACATTGCTTAAATTGTCATTTTACTTTCATGACAAAGTCTTTTCATGAAAAAAAATTTTTAGTATGATGAGGTACAATTTATCTATTTTTTTTATTTTGTTGCTTGGACTTTTGTTGTAAAGTCTAAGAAATCATTGCTTAATGCAATGTCCTGAAAATGATTCCCTATATTTTCTTATAGGAGTTTTATAATTCTGGTTCTTATATTTAGGTCTTTGATCCATTTTGAGATGATTTTTGCATATGTTGTGGGATTTAGGTCTGCCCCAATCTTTTTCAATGTGCACATAATGTTTTCTGAATATTTATTAAAGAGAATGTTATTTTCAACTTGAGTAATCTTGGCAAACTTGGCAAAAATCAGCCGTCCATATTTGTGAGGGTTGGTTTCATAATTCAAAATTTCATACAATTGGTTTGTACGTCTGTCCTTCTGCCAGTACCATACTGTTTTGATTACTGTGGCTTTATAATTAGTTTTAATATTTAGAAGTGTGAGTTCAGCAACTTCTTTTTCAAAAAGGCTTTGATTATTTGGAGACTTTTACCCTTCCACATAAATTTGGCAATTGGTTTTTTCATTTCTGCAAGCAAGCTGTTGGAATTTTTCTGGTGGTTGCATTGAATCTTTAAATAGTTTGGGTATAATTGACTTGCTAACACAATTTAGACTTCAATCCATGAGCATGGAAAATCTTTCCATTTCTTTTGTCTTCCTTGCATTCTTTTAGCAATATTTTGAAGTTTTCTATGTATATGTTCCTCAAAACCATTGTTAGATTTATTTTGAGCTATTTGATTATTTTGGTTGCTATTGTAAATGCAATTTTCTTTATTTTTATTCCATCATTCATTACTGGTATATGGAAATATTAATGATTTTTCATGTTGATCTTACACCCCATCAATTTTCTGAATTCATTTATTTGCTCTAGATACTTTGTTGTGGATTTTCAGGATTTTTGATATATAGGATATTGTCATCTGTAAATAAAGAAAATTTTATTTCTTCCTTCCCAGTTGGGATTTTTCTCCTCTTACTAATTGCTTTAGGTAGAACTTCCAATACAATGCTGACTAAGAGTGGTCACAGTGGCTATCCATGTCTTGTTCCTAATCTTAGAGGGAAATCTTTTAGTCTTTGACTAGTAAGTATGACAATAGCTATGGGACTTTCATATATGCCCTTTATCATGTTGAGGAAATATCCTATTCCTAGTTTTCTACATGTTTTTGTCAAGAAAGGATACTGGATTTTTTCCAATGCCTCTTCTGCATCAATTTAGATGATCATGTGTTTGTTATTTGTTCCTTCTGTTAATGTGCATTACATTAATTGATTTTCTTATGTTGAACCACTCTTGCATAACTGGAATGAATCTCACTCGAACATTGTATATAATTCCTTCAATATGCTACTGGATTCAGTTTGCTTGCATTTTATTGCGGATCTTTACATATATGTCCATAAGAGACATTTATTTATTTATTTTATTTTTTAAAAGACACTTCAATTGCACAAATGTCGTATAAAAAATATAGGGGATTTCCATTTGCCCCACTCCCCACACCTCCCACATTTTCCCACATTAGCAACATCCTTCACTAGTGAGGTACATTCATTACAATTGAACACATTTTGGAGCATTGCCACTAGTGTGGATTGAAGTTTACATTGTAGTTTACACTGTCTTCCATCCAATTCTGTAGACTATGGCAAGATTTATAATGGCCTGTATCTCTCATTGTAAAATCATTCAGGAAATTTCTCAAGTCCTGAAAATGCTCCCATATTTCACCTATTTTTTCTTCTCCCTGCCCTTGGAACTTCCAGTGGTCACAGCCTCCATATCAATGATATAATTTCTTCCATTGCCAGAATACAATAAGTCTATAGTTAAACATCTGTCAGTCTACATTAGTCAATTGTTCATTCCCTAAACCTGAGGATTCTGGAATGGTGATGTCCATTCCACCTCTAATTGAGAGGGAGCTGTGATCCCATAGGGCTGATGGATGGGACTCACTTGCAGTTGTAGACACTCTTGGTATGGTAGTTGTCCATCATCACCTCCATGTTAGTTGTCCTGGGTGAGACCAATGAACTGGAGATTAGGTGTTGCAACTCCATTGAGTTTCAGGGCCCAGCTGGCAACTGGACAGTCCAAAGATTTAAGTCTCTTGGATGTACACCTACCAACTTTAGTACTAATTATAGGTTCAAATAGAAGGACAGAAGGGTCATGTGTAGGGAAGCCATAACTGAATCCAACTCTGTCACTCTGGGGAGCATAAATTCCAAAGCAGGGCCTACTGGCAAGGCACCAAACTCTTGAGCTATCTGTCCTGACTATAGTGTCTGGATGTCTCCAGAGCCCTCAGGAGTCCCACTATTTTGGATACTGTCCACGTTGGTAGTCAAAGAGATCCTGGTGAGAAATGCATAAGCTTAACCTCTGGATTGACCTCCTGACTCATTTTGAACTCTCTTAGCCATATAAACTCATTTGTCTTTACCTTTCCCCCCATTTGGTCAAGGACTTTTTCCAGTTGCACATAAGAGATATTGATCTGCAATTTTCTTTTCTTGTGGTGTCTTTATTTGGCTTTGTTATGAGGGGGATATCAGCCTCATTAAATGAGTTAGGTAGTGTTCCCTATTATTCAATTTTTTGGAAAAGCTTGAGCAGATTGGTGTTAATTCTTCTTGGAATGTTTGATAAAATTTCCCTATGAAACCATTTTGTCCCAAGCATTTCTGTTTAGGGAGGTTTTTTATTTCTAATTTATTCTCTTTAGTAGTTATTTGTGTGCTGAGATTTCTATTTCTTCTTTAGTAGAAATTTTGTGGCCTTCAACAAATTGTGCATTTCAACAAATTTTTCTAATTTGTTTTCATGTAGTTCTTCTGGTTTTAATTATTATTTTTTGTTATTTTTAAAGAAGCTTTGATTACATAAATGTTACATAAAAAAATAAAGATTTCCATATGCTCCACTCCCTCCTCTTCCCACACTTTTCCACATTTACAACAACTTTCATTAGTGTGGTACATTTGTTACAATTGATGAACACATATTGAAGCATCCCTACTAAACATGGACTGCAGTTTACATTATATTTTATATTCTGGCCCAGACAATTTTGTTGATTATGACAAAATATACAAAGGCCTATATTTGTGACTGCAATGTCATGCAGGAGAACTACAATTTCCTATAATGCCCCGATTTTGCACCTATTCTTCCCTCTCACATCCCTCAGAACACCTGGTGGCCACTGCCTTTATATCAATGATAACAGTTCTTCCATTGCTAGAATAATAAGTCTATAGTAGAATAATAAGTCTACTTTAGTCCAATGTTCATTCCCCAATCTTGAGGATTTGGGGATAGTGATGTCCAGTAGCTTCTAATTGAGAGGGGGCTTAGATCCCATGGGGCAGATGGATGGAACTATCTTGCTTGCAGGTACAGACACTCTCTGATCCTTGGGATGGGCATTATCCATCATTATCTCCTTGTTAGTTGTCCTGGGTGATTCCAATGAATTGGAGAGTAGGTGTTGCAACCCTGCTGAAATTCAGGGCTCAACTGGCACATGGACAGACCAAAGATTTAAGTCTCTGGGACATATTTTATCAAGTATAGTTCTAATTATAGGTTCAAATAAAATGGGCAGAAGAAACATGTGTGGAGAATCTGTAAATGAATCTAACTCTATTAACACTGGGGATCATAAATTCCAAAATAAGGCCTACTCAAAGGGTCCCAAATTCCTGAGCTGTCTGCCCTACTTATAGTATCTGCATGCCTCTAGAGCCCTCAGGAACCCCAGTATTCGAGGCACTGTTTACTGTGACTGTCAATGAGATATGCAAAAGTGTAACCTCTGGAATGAACCTTGATACACATTGAAATCTCTTAGTTGTGAAAACTCATTTGTATTTACCACTTCCTCCTTTTGGTCAAGGACTTTTATCAGATGCTTTGCTAATTGGTGTTTGGTAATAATCCCTCTGGAGCCTCATCCTTGGAGTCATGTCCCATTGGGGTAGGTAGTGCATTTGTATGCTGAGTTTGGTTTATAGAGAACCCACATTTGAGCAACAAGGAGGCTTTGAAGGTAACTCTTAGACAGTATATAATACTAGGCTAAGTTTCAATTTCACAAGAAAAAGTTCATCAATATCAAGGGAGTGGCATAATGGTCTGTCTTTGTTCACTAAGAACTTGCCTTGCACTCAGGTGATTCTCACTCTCTTATTAGAGAATGAAGCAGAAATCCCAAGGATGGGTATTCAGGTATTGTGCGGATCTCCACCCACCAAGACAAAGCCGAGACAATGCTCCATGAGCACTTGAACATATTCATATGTCTAAGAGACATTCCCCAGGTGAACCGCTTCCTATGCATCACTCATTACTGACAGCCCACATGAGTGATCATCTCCTGCCACTGTTGTGACACTTCTTTGATCCAAAATCTCTCCAAAAATGAAGCCAACAAAATAACCAAATAAAATTAATAAGAAAATGAATCATTTTTTAAAACAGCCAATAAAATTTAAAAAATTAAAAAATTGAAATAAAAAATTAGTCATTGTGCCTCTCATCACTGTAAGATCTGTTGTCTTGTGTGTAAAGTGACAACTTCCTCCATATTTTCCCCAGTGTCTTATTTTTTCATTTTATCTTCAAAGAAGCTTTAGGATACACAAAAGGCAAAAAGAGAATATAGGGGATTCCTGCAGACCAAATGTCCTCACCCTTTTCCCTGCTCCCCTATTAATAACATTTTGCATGTGGATGGTATATTTGTTAAAATTGATGTACAAATATTGAGGCATTGCTACTAACCATGGTCAATGCTTTACATTATGGTATACATTTTGGCTCATACACTTTTATAGGTATTGATAAAATTTGAAGTGGCCTGTGGCAGTTTGATATTATTTATGAATTCCAAAATGACATATTGATTATATTTGTAAACATGTCTGCTTGTATGGGTATGATACACTTTGTGAGATTTAAATTCAAAGGCTTTACATTTAATTTATTAAATCAAGATTAGGGCTTTAATTTGAGTCCTTGTCCCCTTGGTGAGCTATATAAATGGACACTCACTCAACCAGGTCGACAAGAGAAAATACACAGAAGAAAGAGAAAGCTCCATAGAAACAGCTGAGGAGAGAACTTTAATCCTGGGACCTGGGAGAGAGTTTGAGCAATATGCCTGAAAATTTGAAGCTGTAGAGACCAGAGCCCTGAGCAGCTGAGAAGGCCCAAAAAGAAATGAGCCCTTCAGCCTACAGCTGAGATTGGTAGAAGCTGGGACCATGAAGCCTTAAGAGGAAAGAGGAAGGCTGAACCCTCTCAGACATTGCCCACCATCTTGCTTCAACACATGGCAAAAGACTTTGGGTGAGAAAACAACCTTGAGTTGGACTCTTTAGGGCCTTGTAACTATATGCTTTTACCTCAGATAAATACCCTTTGTAAAAGCAAACAGACTCCTGGTACTTTGCATCAGCACAACTTTTTCTACTACATGGCCTGTATCCATTATTCCAAGATCATACTGAACAATTCTAATACTCTAAAAATGCCCTACATTCCATCAATTTTATTCTTCCCTGCCCCTCCCATCAGAACCTATGGTAAACACAAAGTTTCAATTTTTGAAGTATCAGATTCATAATTACTTGTAATAATATTGAGGGCTTGACATATTGGTCTGCTTTCTTTATTAGGCATTGCCTATGTTCTCAAGGGTTTTTTGTCTATCTAATTGTGACCACAGCAGTACTCCCCAGAATGAGAATTTAATATTTTCTTGTTTATTGTGTGGTTCTCCACCCACTGATATAAAACACTATGACAAGATGACCACTTACATAATCCACAGAAGCATACCCCAGGTGTGCCCTGTCCCATATACTACCCCCCAGCCAACACCATACACAAGTAAACCTCCCCTGCCATATTTGCCAAAAGAACATTCTCATAATTGTAGTTTTAACCACAGACCTACAAATCCCCAGAGTTCACCTGCTCCTTTCCCCTACCTTTCCCCCAGTTTCATGGATAGTCCAACACAACAACCCCTCTACTCCCCCTCACAGACCAGCATCAACTGTCCCAATCACATCACTGCACCACTGTCATGATCATCCATGGTACAACTACACCCTTCCAACTTATCATAGATGTTACTCGTTTGGTCATCTGCTCACCACCCTCTACTCCCTTTCTGTCTCCTGTAAACCTATCGGCCAGACTCAATCTCCCAGAGTCTGCTCAGTTTGATTAATTCTTATCAGTGAAGTCATGTAATATTTGTCCTTCAGTGCCTGAGTTACTTCATTCAACATAAGGTCTTCAAGGTTCATCCATGTTCTCCCATGTTTTAATACTGCATTTCTTCTTACAGCAAAGTAATAGTCCATTGTATGTATATAACAGTTTGCTTATCCATTCATCTGTTGATTGACATTTGGGTTGCTTCCAACTTTTGGCAATAGTGAATAATGCCACTATGAATACTGGTGTGCATATATTTGTTCATGTCTCTGCTTTCAATCCTTCTGATTATATACCCAGGAGTAGGATTGCTGTTTCATATGGCAGTTCTATAGTTAGCTTCCTGAGGAAATGCCAACTTTCCCTCCACAATGGCTGCACCATTCTACATTTCCCCCAGTAGTGTATAAGGGTTCCCATTCCTCCACATTCACTCCAACACTTGTAGCCCTCTGTTTTTTAATAACTGCCAGTCTAATGGGTGTAAGATGATATATCATTGTAGTTTTGATTTGCATTTCCCTAACAGCTAGGGTTGTTGAGCATCTTTTCATGTGCTTTTTAGCCATTTGTATTTCTCCTTTGGAGAAGTGTCTATTCAAATCACTTGCACATTTTTAAATGGGTTGTTTGTCTTTTTAATTTTGAAACATTGGATTCCTTTGTATATGCTTGATATTAGACCCCTTTTGGATGGATGGTTCCCAAATATTTTCTCCCTTTGAGTAGGCTGCCTTTTCACTTTCTTGACAAAGTCCTTTGAAGCACAAAAGTTTTTTTTAATTTTGAGGAGTTCCCATTTATCTATTATTTTTTTATTGCTCATGCTCTGAGTGTAAAGTTTTTGAAACCATTTCCTACTACAAGATCTTGTAAATACTTCCCTACATTATCTTTCAGAAGCTTTAGGGTCTTGGCTCTTATAGTTAGATATTTATCCCTCTTGTGTTAATTTTTGTATTGGGGATGAGATGGTAATCCTCTCTCATTCTCATCGATATGGATATCCAGGTCTCCAAGCACCATTTGTTGAAGAGGCCATTCACTCTTAGTTGAGTGGGCTTAGTGGTCTTGATTAATATAAGTTGACCATATATGCAAGGATCTATATCAGAATTCTCAATACTGTTCCCATAGTGAATATGTCTATCATTTTGCAAATACCATGCAGTTTTGACCTCTGTAGCTTTGCAGTATGTTTTAAAGTCAGATAGTATGTTTCCTCCAATTTCATTTTTTTAAAATATGTTTCTGACTATTCAGTGATCCCTGCTCTTCCAGATAATTTTTATAGTTAGGTTTTCCAATAATGGTGTCAGAATTTTTATTTGATTTGAATTAAATCTGTAAATCACTTTGTGTAGGATAGACATCATGACAATATTTCATTTTCTTATCCCTGAACAGGGACAATTCTTCCATTTGTTTAGGTCTTCTTTGATATCCTTTAACAATGTTGGGTAGTTTTCTGTATACAAGATCTGTACATCTTCAGTTAAGTTTATTCCTATGTACTTGATTCTTTTAGTTCCTATTGTAAATGGATTTTTTTCTTGATTTCTTCATCAGATTGCTCATTATGGATGTATAGAAATGCTACTGATTTTTGGACATTGATCTTATATCCTGCACTTTATTGAACTCATTTATCTGCTCTATAAGCTTTATTTTAGATTTCCTAGGGCTTTTTTTGTATAGGATCATGAGGTTTGCAAATAGTGAAATTTTTACTTCTTCCTTTCCAATTTGGATGCCTTTTATATTTTTTTCTTGCCTCAGTGCTCGAGCAAGTACTTCTAAGACAATGTTAAATAAGAGAGATGAAGTGGGCATCCTTTTCTTGTCACAGATGTTAGAGAGAAAGCTTTTATCATTTCGCCATCGAATATGATGGTGGCTTTCTCGTATATACCCTTTATCATTTTGAGGAAGTTTCCTTCTATTCCAATCATTTGAAGTGTTTTTTCAGGAAAGGGTGCTGTATTTGTCCAAAGCTTTATCTGCATCAATGAAGATGATCATGTATTTTTTTCTTTGATCTGTTAATGTGGTGTATTACACTGATTTTATTATCTTATGTTGAATCATCCTTGCATACCAGGGATGAAAACCACTTGCTGATGATGTGTAATTCGTTGGATCTATTGTTGAATATGATTAGCAAGTATTTTATTTAGGATTTTGGCATCTAGGTTCATTAGAGAGATTGGTCTATAGCTTTTCTTACTTGTGGTGTCTTTGTGTGGCTTTAATATTAGGGTGAGGTTGGCATAATAGAATGGGTTAGGCAATGTTACCTCTACTTCTATTTTTTGGAAGTGTTTAATTGGGATTGGTGTTAGTTCTTTCCAGAATGATTGGAAAAATTCATCTGTGAAACCATCTGGTCCTATGCTCTTCTTGGTTGGGAGGTTTTTGATAACTGATTAAATCTCGTTACTTGTGATTGGTCTGTTGAGCTCATCAATTTCTTCTTTCCTGCTTGTATATTTCTAGAAATTTGTCCATTTCATTTATCCATTTTTTTGGCATACAATTTTTCAAAGTATCCTCTTTGAAGTGGTCAGTGGTGATATCCCTTCTTCATTTATTATTTTATGTATTTGCCTCTTTTCTCTTTTTTTCTTTGTTAATCTAGCTAAGGGTTTTTCAATTTTATTAATCTAGGTCTAGATCCTCTAACATATTATTCAAGGTCTCTGTTTCTTTATTGATCTTCTATTGAGATGTTCTTTCTAATGGTCATAATAGTGTATTAAAGACCCCCATTATAATTGTAGAGATATCTATTTCTTCCTTTAAATTTCCAATGATTGCCTCATGTATTTTGAGGTGACCTGGTTAGGTGCATAAATGTTTATGATTGTACCTTCTTCTTGACAGAATACCCTTTTATTAATATGTTGTGTCCTTTTTTGTCTCTTACAATAGTTTTGCATTTAAATTCTATTTTGTCTGATATTAGTATAGTTACTCCTGCTCATTTTTGGTTATTGTTTGCATACAAAATTGTTTTCCAACCATTCACTTGCAAATTCCCTGCATCTCTGGGTGTAAGGTGAGTTTCTTGTTGACAGCATATAGATGGGCAATATTTCCTTATCCATCCTGCCAGTCTGTTTCTCTTGATTAGAGAGTTTAATCCATTACTGTACAAAGTTATTATTTTCAAAACATTACTTACGTTAACCATATTTTATTTAAAATTATATATATATATATATCTCACAAGTTGTTTTTATTTCTCTTTTTAGTTTTAGTTATTCTTACAAATAATCTTCATTCTGACACTCTCCTCTAACCCTCTCTCTCCCCCCCCTTTTTTTCCTTTCAACCTACAGTATTTCTTGAAGGGCAGGTTTCTTGTTGACAAACTCTCTTAATTGTTGTTTATCTGTGAATATTTTGCACTCTCCTTCATTTTTGAATGCCAGCCTTGCTGGCTACAGAATTCTTGGTTGTAAGGTTTTTTTTTGTTGTTGTTGCTGTTGTTTTAGCACCTTTAATATGTCATACCACTGCCTTCTTGCCTCTATGGTTTCACAGGAGACATCAACACTTAATCTTACTGAGCTTCCCATGTATGTGATGGATCTATTTTCTCTTGCTGCTTTCAGTACTCTTTGTCTTTAACATTGGACTATTTGATAAGTATATGTCTTCGGGTAGACATGTTAGATTTTATACTGTTTGGGAATATGCTGCACTTCTTGGACATGTATATAAATGTCCCTCAAAAGAGTTGTGAAATTTTCAGCCATTATTTCCTCCAATGCAGATTCTACTCCCTTTCCCTTCTCTTCTCCTTCTGGGATGACTATAATGTGTATGTTTGTGAATTTCAAGTTATCATTCAAGTCCCTAAGTCCCTGTTGAATTTTTTCAGTCTTTTTATCTATCTGATTTCAGATGTACTGTCTTTGAGATCACTGATATTTTCCTCTGCCTGTTCAAATCTGCTATGTGCTTCCAGTGTATTTTTTATTTCTTACATTGTGCCATTACCATCAGATCTGTTTTCTTTTTCTGTATATTTATAATTTCTTCAGTCTGTTTCCCCAGTTTCTTCTTAATATCCTTTATCTCTTCCTTCACTTCTTTAAGTTTTTTTCATGATATTTGTTCAAATATCTCTGACTAGTTGTTCCACATTCTGTATCTCTTCCTTTTCTTTAGTTTGTTAAATACACTGGGCCATGACTTCCGGTTTTTTAGTATTGCTTGTAATTTTTAGTTGGTGTCTAGGCATCTCTTTACCTTGATGGGCTTATTAGGTTGCTTAGCTTGTCTTTGTACTCCAGGGTTTTACTTTCTTGTTTATTGTGTGTTTGGTAAGGTTCCTTTTTGACACTTGGTTCCTCTTATTCTATATTTTTGCAGTTGTCAGTGTTCCCTTTAAAAAATCAAGATGAGAAAAAGGAAAGAGATAAGAAGAAAAAAAGAATAATATTAATAATAAATAGAAAGGTAGAGGAGGAACCATACAAGAACTAGGAAAATAAATAGGTAATATGAGTTTAAAATCATAAAATATACAAAGGAATAAGAATTAAAAAGTTAGAAAAAATAAAACATGAAAAAATAGAGGAAAAAAATTGAATGAATTAAAAGGCCAGAAAGATGAGAAAAGAGGAAAGGAAATATCTATATCTATCTATATCTATATCTATATCTATATCTATATCTATATCTATATCTATCTATCTATCATATATATATATATATATAT